>RQTK01000193.1:541319-564621 GCA_003991915.1 Elysia chlorotica
TAATAATAATAATAATAATAATAATAATAATAATAATAATAATAATAATAATAATAATAATAATAATAATAATAATAATAATAATAACAACAACAATAGTAATAAAAATAATAAGCGTTATTTAAACAGTATAAATCTTTTTTTTAAGTTTTCGATATCTTTATTGCAATTGAGTAGGAGAGGAAACGTTTATCATTACATGGTAACCCAAACGAATACAAGTTTAAACTAATACATGACTGTATTAAAACTATATTTTACGATCATCTTGTATGTATATAAAGTAAGTATACCAGAGTTACCGTGAATTAAACTTTAAGCCTAATTGATTTTCTTTTTTTGAAATAGAGCCAACTTCAAGCCTATCACCTCCAAGATAAATACGGCTTAAATTATATACAGAACGCATATCTATTTAGTGAGACGATTAAGGCCATGGGCTCGTGGTTATGCAATGTATGGTTAAAATGCAATCATTTAGAAGTGTTTGTCACAGACACTCGCACGCTACCATGATTCGGGATCCAATCATTTCAATGTGGCCAAAGATGGTTAAACTATGTTTGACGTAAAAAATGCTACTACCATGCGTCAGAGGAAGGACGAAAGAAATACATGCACTGCTGTGTGCGTGATGCAACAGTTAACAAGTCAAATAAATAGACAGAGAATGATGAAAATAACGTGAAGAGAGACAGGATAGAGAGGTAGACAAACAGATAGACGGATATACATAACGACTAACACTAAAAGACAAACCAGAAAGAGTGAGAGAAGTAACAGAATGTTGAATGAATGAAAGGGTGAAGGATTCTAAAGGCAAACCGAAATAACAATATCAGAAGCTTAGCATACATAACCAAAGTTCAGAAAAATCCGAATAAAGAAAAATGAATACAGAGGTTTTTAGGATGCCGTGGTAAGCGTTAATAAAACACAAAGGCTGGTTCAGCGTCAAGTAGCGCATGATAAAACATTTCGAGAACAAGACCAAGCCACGCAAGGAAAGAATTGTTCGCAACAGGTCCCACCAAGCTCCCAATATCATCATACCAAGTCTCTGAGGTATACAGACATTGGCAAATGAGTAAAAGAGAAATATATCTTTGAACCAGATCTATGTGGGATAGTTAGTACACTTCATGGTAGTCCGAGTCGGTTGGCTGGTTTGTCAGTTTCTCAAATCTGAAATCTTAAGTCACCAACTTGGCTATATCGCGGGCGTGTCCCGAGACTATCGTCGGACAATTTTACGTCCTGCTAGACAGAGACGAGCAGGGATACCACAACTTATGTCAGAGTCAATCAAACTATACATGATTGTGAACTGACAATCATCCAACTAGCTTAGTAGGCTGAACATAAACATGGCTTTCGTTCTCCGCACCAGTCTAACCTAACTTTACATAGAAGACAGTACTTGCAGTAAAGTCACTAAAATAGATCATCGGAACCTTTATTTTGTCAATTCAGTCACGTATTTTACAAGCAAGTGCTGTAAGCTGAGTAAGCTGAACAAAAAATAGCTCTCTCACTTTACCTCTCACAACACCTCTCTTTCTAAGTACCATTCTAACATAACTATACTTGCTCAAAACTCAATATATCAAGAAAAAGTTCATAATAACCTTCATTTTACTAAACAATATCATTCTATTCACTTCGGTAACTTCGCCTGTAGTTCATCCCTAAGAAACCTACGGTCCAACAACCCTTCAATGTACAGGATGTTTCTTCAGACATGGGAGACGTCAAATCAACAGAGACCTCAAGTTTCGGTTTCGGTTCGCTTTCTTGATCAAAGATTACCTCGGTGCGACCGGACGGTGTTTATTGGGCCAGCATTCCCGGCCGTCTGTTTGTCCAGTCAGCATCTTGCTGTGACCTGGTACTAAACAGCCCAGAGAGCCGTGGGGTCAATGACCTGGCACCGTGACCCGACCTGACCTGGACTCTGTGTCTCTCTCTCTCTCTCTCTCTCTCTCTCTCTCTCTCTCTCTCTCTCTCTCTCTCTCTCTCTCTCTCTCTCTCTCTCTCTCTCTCTCTCTCTCTCTCTCTCTCTCTCTCTCTCTCTCTCTCCTCTCTCTCTCTCTCTCTCTCTCTC
Source organism: Elysia chlorotica (assembly GCA_003991915.1). Classification (NCBI taxonomy): domain Eukaryota; kingdom Metazoa; phylum Mollusca; class Gastropoda; family Plakobranchidae; genus Elysia; species Elysia chlorotica. The sequence continues at coordinate 543,424 of RQTK01000193.1, forward strand.
CCTAAGTCTCAATCGCTCTCCCTCTCTCTCCCTCTCTCACCCTCTCATACCTTACCTGAACCTGGACCGTACCCTAACCGCAAGTGACCGCAGCTGCCCCACTGCCTCCATAACAAACAGAAGCGGGCGGCTTACGGCGAATACATTGCATTCAGGAGCGCAGTGGTGCTGGGGATTAAAGCACCGGTCAGCTACTATGCACGAGTCCTGTGGTTCGGATCCCACTGGAGTCACTCTACTTTCTACAGGTTGGGTCGGTGTCAGTTTAGTCTGACCAGTCAAGTCCGCGGTATTCCGTACTGCTGGGGTCCCATAAGTGAGTGTGCAGCAAGGATAGGTCCCAATACAATTTCACGTGACGCACAAACACAGAAACATCGCGAGGATACAGACTCCTGTCTCAGCCAGTCACATTATACAAAGCACCGGTCAACTACTATGCACGAGGTCCTGATGTTCGAATCCCGCTGGAGTGACTCTACTTTCTGAAGGTTGGGTCAGTGTCAGTATAGTGTGACCAGTCAAGCCCCCAATATCCCGCACGGCTGGGGTCCCGTAAGTGAGTGTGCAGCAAGGTTATATAATGGATGGGACCCGATCCCAAGACAATCTCACGTTGTGCCACACACAGACACATTGCGAGGATACCAAGACTCATGTCTCAGTCAGTCACATAATACTGACACCGACACAATCAGTAGGGGACGCAATCGGATAAATGCTGTAGACCTAGAAGATGCTAAACTAGAAGACCGCTTCTCTTTGTCCCACCAAAGGTGAATGCAATCCATGTTCTTCAAGAGTTATGCCTCTTAGTTTTTCTTTTCTTGTGAATTTATTGGTTTTCTGGCATTCTATGTTAGTAATTAGGCTATATCTTAAATGGCTCCCTACATGAACGTTGAATATTTACGTGCTGCCATACAGAGAAAGTGCTGAGAAACCAAGAGCTTCCATCATTGAATATGTCTGCAGTATTAGATTTAGTTTGGTGTACATATTTCTCGATAAATGCGCACTTCATGTTTATTTCATGTTGCAATAATGATCATGATGATCATGATGATGATGATAATGATAAAAATGATGGCGACGAAGATGGTGATAGTCATATAATGATGATTGTAAATACGACGACAAGGATAATAAATTGCTATAACAGTGTCCAGTGTGATTTAACAGACAGCACTGATACTAGCACTGTTAAGCTCATACATTTGGCAATGAAACCAAATCGGGTCACTCCCTAAAACTAAAAATAAGTTTTAAAAAAAAAACTCGTATCAATAACCAACGAAATCACATTGCTATTATTATGGATTTAGGGTCGATACAGATCTAGGCTGACGAAAGAGTGGGCCTAGATAAAGACCTTCAGAACTTTGAAAATCTGGATATTAAGACAGACTGCAATGTTGACAGTCGCCTAAAGTTTGTCGTACTTGTCACGCTTGGTGTGTCTTGTGTGACCGAGAGACCGCTTTAAAATATCCCCAGTACAGGAAGAGCAGAGAGGTCGTTGACTCGATGTCAGTATAACACGACAGACAGGGGCAAATCTCCTGGGATAGTACAAACACCTTTCTTGGTCTATAAAGGAGGAAGGGCGGCGAACTGGCTTAAGTGGTAGAGCGTTGGTCTCCAGATTGGGAGGTCCACGATTCGAATCCCACGATCAGCAGATTTATTTGTCCGATTTCGTCCCTGTACTGGTTGGACAGGTGTCAGTATAATGTGACTGGCTGAGACAGGAGTCATGTCTTGAATGTGGCAGCATATATACAATTGTCAGACATAGCCTATATAGGCGCTAAACCAACTGAACTCAGCTGGTCGGTACAGGTAGATTAATAAAATAAACCCGAAATTAAACCCACAAATCGATATTTAAAAGGCAAAGAAAATAAAATCATAATTGCCATTACCAACCGAAGGGTCGCGAATAACCCCGAATATGGGTAGTTAAAAAAAAGTAAGTCTTATTCCCGGGTCTAAGCTTATTGCACAGTTGCAATTATAGCCCCTGTTATTCCTGCTCTCGCTTTGAATGGTAGTATGTAAACAAATTATCAGATTTATTCTTGGGACAAATGATCGTATATAGCCCCACTTAAGAAAACTAGTACTCGATAATGTAGGATGGGCTGAGATAGTAAAATAAAGATAGAGAAAACCTGTTTAAAGTTGATTTCAGGCTTTTTGTCTATCAAGCTTATATTAGGTAATGCATAGGAATCCACTAATTAAATATTCTGTTACTCGGAGTGAGTGAAGCAGAACCCCATTAATAATTTTGAGACGGGACGAAAACGGGGGAAGACGCTAGAGTAAAAGAGAGCCATCAGAATAAGTTGTAAGACACCCAATTTCCTCTCTTTCCTTCTTGCTTATTTATCATCGTTGACACAAAGAAACAGAATAATAATTTCTTCATTTATATGAATCTAATTATAACAGTTTTTTCCCCGCAAAGAATATTGTGTAGGGTTTCAAATCGTGTACAATCTTCACCGCATCTGCGGTATTGAGACACAGGCTACACTATAATACCAGTTAATGGTAATCTATAATTATGACAAATAATAAGACATGGAGGGAATGGAATAACGTTGGCAGGTTTAGATTACCATTACGATAAAGCAACGATTAATACAATTTCAGAGCCCGTTTTAACACAAACAATGGAACAAAACCAACAACCTTACGATTGCTCAATATATGTACTTAACGGGCAATAAAGAAAAAACAGAGAAGTGAACCAATCCATTATACATGTAGCAGCAATATTTCGTGTTATCAGTGGGTGCACTTGAAGAAATGCACCATGTCCCCCGTGGTTATTGTGTACACTTAGACCCAGTTGACATCTGACATCTCAATATGGTTATGAAGTCTGCATGCCTGCCATTTACACATGTCACGAATGCAACTTCTTATTTTGAAATTTGTGGGTGGTGGGCGAAGGGGAGAGAGAGAGAGAGAGAGAGAGAGAGAGAGAGAGAGAGAGAGAGAGAGAGAGAGAGAGGGGAGTGGGGTGAACGAGAAAGAGTAACTGTGTCCTCATTTCCTCCATCTTTAGTTCTTTCTCAGCTTGAAGTTTAGCTTCTCGCTCTTCCTTTAGAAGTTTAGCTTCTCGCTCTTCCTTTTCAGCTTGAAGTTTAGCTTCTCGCTCTTCCTTTTCCTTCTCAGCTTGGAGTTTGCGCAATTTATCCATTTCCTCAATAATAAATTTTTTCTTTTCATCTCCTCGTAACTGCAGTTCCTCAGCAAGTTCTTTGATTTCTTGAATGGACGACATTATGGAGCTTTAACAGCTGAGGGTGCTATTACTGCTATATAAAGAAAGAGACGCTTCGAATACTGGCGCAAAAGCACACGACACAGTTTACGCAGAACACACTGACTCTAGATCTAACTTTAGATCTGATAAATTAGGCAAGCGAAACGCGTGTACCAGATATTAGCCGACGAAGGTTGGTAATCTAGACCTAGCTCTACGCTGGACTAATCTAGATCTCTAGATCTATAATTCTTCGATGCGCCGAACTTGTAGATTCGATCCCGGACGAGCCCCCAGTGTAACAGATTTGCTGGTGAGGTGGTAATCTGTTAGGCTCTGTTTGTCTAGGGGTATTAAAAATATTCACAGCCAATCACACGACTCGTCCGTAGAAAATAAATCCGAAGTCCGCAAGTAACAATTTCAAACTGTTTAATCCAACAAAAGGGCTATACTCTACAATGTTTGTAGGACGGCTCAATAGTACAATTACTAGACTCTGGAAACAATGTTGACTCTATAAATGTTGACTCTTGACTCCTCCTAAATCTAATTAAGATTCTTATTTATACAAAATTTCGTCGAATCATCCAGAACAAGAATTACGTAAATCATAAGAGAATATTCTCGGTACATCTCTTTAGCAATTAACAACCAATCAGAACAAAGGTAAACAAGAGGTGACGAGGTGATTACTATTCTAGAACTAGCCGGAGGTTTCGAGAAGGGCTGTGTTCAGTAAGCAAAACTCACAATCAAATTCTTAGGCTTGAAATACAATCGTTATGCAAACAAACAAGATAATGTACATACATCTAGTCAATCCGCTACCCAAAAGTTACGCACCTAAAAAGGGTGAGGAAATGAATAGATCAACTTATAGTACAATGCGTTACAAATGATGAGATTCAAGATAGGAGGTCCGCGGTTCGAATCCCACGATCAGCAGATTTATTTGTCCACTTTCGCCCCCCTGTAACTGGTTGGGTCGGAATCAGAATAATGTGAACAGCTGAGACATAAGTCAAAATATCCCAGCGCTGTTTCGTGTGTGACAGCACATACAGTTGTCAGATGTCAGTCTTGAGGCCCATTCACAATATAGCTTGAAGTTGGAGGTTAAACCAACATCAACTCTGGGCATTTAATCTATAATTCTCATTGTACTTAGTACCCTTGGTGTCTCCGGTGCAACCATTTCACCACGACAGCGGACCGCTCTCTCGCAGCACCCAGGGGGCGAGGTGGTCTAGGGGTAGAACATCGGCTTCCGGCGCAAAAGGTCCCGAGTTCGAATACTGGCTTTTGCTTTCTCTAGTGGTTGGGTCGGTGTCAGTATAATGTGACCGGCTGAGACAGGAGTCAAGTTATCCCCGCCCTGTCTCGTGTGTAGCAGCACAAAAAATTGTCAGACGTACGTCTTGGGGTCCGTCCACAATATAGCCTATATAGTGCTGCTGTTGGACGTTAAACCAACCCAACTAACCAACCAGTCTCTCGCAGCACCTGCACAGTGCACACACTCAGTGGGCGTGGTGAATGAGGAACCAGACGACCACACACCGTGAGAATGCGTTGGCCTCCAGATAGGGAGGCCCGTGGTTCGAATCCCACGATCAGCAAATTTATTTCTCCAATTTCGCCCCCCTGTAACTGGTTGGGTCGGTGTTAGTTTAATGTTACCGGTTGAGAAAATTATAAGTCATTATATTCCCACCCTGTCTTGTGTGTGACAGCACTTAAAATTTTCAGATGTCAGTCTTGAGGTCCGTCTACAATATAGCCTCCATTTCGCATTACGACAGTGGACCACTCTGCACCTGCACAGTGCACCCACTCAGTGGGCGTGGTGAATGAGGAACCAGGCGACCACACACCGTGAGCGTGACACACAGAGAATGCGTCAGACAGTGATCCTGCTTCTTGAAATAGCGCACTGTCGTGACGTTATAACTAGGGCGTAGAAAATCATGAATGGTGAATGGATTGTGCAGCCACAGCAATGTAAATATAAACTACACATCTGGCGTTTTCAACGCTAAAAGTAAACCCACTGTGCGGCAAAGTTGTTGCGAAATTAATATGGGGGTTAGTAAATAGCGGTTTCTGGTGATTCATTGATGAGCCTAGCTGAGCATTAGAGAAATGGAGAAGGAGAGAGCAAAAGTTAGTGAGGGAGAGAGAGAGAGAGAGAGAGAGAGAGAGAGAGAGAGAACAAACAGACAGACAGATAGACAGACAGACAGACAGGCAAATATACAGATCAAACAGACAGACAGACTGACAGACAGACAGACAGACAGACAGACAGACAGACAGACAGATAGACAAGTAGGTAGATAGACAGAGAGAGAAAGCGAAAGAGGAGGAAGAACGATAAACAAAGAGCGGATATGTAAGAAACAATAAGGCTTAACCGCACGAAAACGTACCATAAAAATTAAGACAAAAGGAGATGGCGCGTTAGAAATATTTAGTATGGTGCTACGTTAAATTAACTGTCAACCACCCAAAGAATTCTTACACTAAAGGGCTACTATCCATTTTTTAACTTTTATTTAGGCACCAATCGAGTTATGCACCTTACTCAGGACAGTGCACAGCTGAGTATGTCTGATAATTTGGATTTCGAATGCATTATAATTTAACAAGACCGGTGATGTTATATGAAAGACATAATGGGGACTAAAGAAAGAGTAAAGAATCATAGCTAAATATTGGATAAAGTAGCCAATCAAGTATATAGTTCAACAGAAAACATTTTCTTAAAAAAGGACAAGATTGAGATGGAACAATATGAATCCACGCTCCATAATTATTTCAGTACATGGATAATTTACTTCAAAAATTATTTAAAGAGAGAAGGTATTATCTACAAAGAAAAAAAAGATTGCAATGATGATGTTATACATGCTATACATCTATAGGATATGAGTCATTTTAATAGGTTTGGTTTGGTTGTTTGGGTTTTAAAGTCCAACATCAGCAACTTATAGACTATATCGTGGACGGGCCCCAAGACGGACGTCTGACAATTTTTAGACCAAATAATAATGCTAAAAAATGTCTCTTTGTCTACTTGTCTTATCTGTTGGTCTCAGCCAGACCTAGGTTTGTGGCTGTCCCTTCTAACCTACCACTAGCTCTGCAAGATTGGTTGGTTGGTTGGTTGGTTTTAACGTCCAACATCAGCAACTTATGGCTATCTCGTGGATGGGCCCCAAGACGGACGTCTGACAATTTTTATGTGCTGCCACACACGAGACAGGGTGGGGATACCATGACTCCTGTCTCAGCCGGTCACGTTATACTGACACCGACCAAACAAGTAGGGATTGTAACAGCCAGGATTCGAACTCGGGACCTTTTGCGTCGGAAGCCGATGTTCTACCCCTGGGCCACCGCGCCCCCCAGTCATTTTAATAAACGGGACGAGAGTACACAAAATATAGATAGATGTGTGTTATTTTTAATATTGATAATCTAATAACTCCGATTTTGTGTGGCTTTAACTCAGAGACTACCCACTTATAATCCTTGAGAGATTTGTAGATACACATGTATTATAATCTAGAGATAGTAAATACAACGGGGCTCTAAACTCCCGACTTTTTAAATTGTAAAAACTAATCTTGCACGGGATATAATTATGTTCATAGTACAGCTCTACTTAAAACTCTACGTTATTTTTCTTTTGTTTTCAAGCATCTTTGATACTTGACCTAAGAAATAAACGGATAAGGAATCAAACTTTCATTTCTTGTAATATACAGTACCTATATTTTCAAATAAATTACAAAGACGATCAGGAAATAGAATCAGGTTTGAATTTCGCCGTAAACTATTTTCGCAGCAAATAAACTAATAACTCAGCAAAATGAATACTAAGAAATCTAAAATCGTTGGAGAATAGACACAGCTATAGTGATCAAGGGAGTGAATCAAGTGGGTAAAATTGAAGAATACAAAAAGTTTGTATTAAAGTTCACTAAAACGATTATGATCTAGATTCAATGATGGCGTGTGTTTATATATTAAAGTTTAGTAGTTCCACTCTCCTCCCTTTGCTCCTCATTAATTTTCTTTCTACCTCCTTCTTGGCACAACACTAGTATTTACTAATGTATATACTTTTACTCAGAAATAATTATTTTGTTTTGAAAGGGACATAACCCTTACTTATTAAATACACCATCATTCTTTTTGTTACCCTCCCTGATTTCTTATCTTTATTATATTTATAGTTACACGTGTTTCCGCCAACACTCCTGATTTCTAATCTTTATTATTATAATTATTATAGTTACCTGTGTTTCCGCCAACACTGTCGTGTAACTCTAGGTAAAGTAGGATTTAGGATGTACACTCTTAAGCGAAATAAAAAAATCAACTTCTGTGATATTAATACTGTTAGCCATATTTCATCATCGTGTCTCAAGACAATGGCTGGCTTCCAATTTTCAACAAGAGTGGAAGTTAACGGCTTTTTACTTTTTGTGAAGATAATACATTCAAAATGTGAGATCAAGGGCTCAGTCGGTAGAACTTAGACTTATTAGCCAGGGGTTCAAGGTTTAAATCTCCCTTGGAGTCTCATATCCATATTATTTGTTTCTTAGGCACACCTACAGGGCTTCAAATTTTTTAAGATTTTTTTTTATATGTTTTGGGTGGGTTTTTATTTTTCGAACTAGTTAAACGATTCGAAGGGTTAGGAAAAGAGTATATTACAATTTTACGTGCTGCCACACAAAGCAAAGGTAGCGCAGATACTTTTGTTTCTGTTAGAGCCAGACGCATAATAGGCCTATTGACATAGATCCAAACAGACGAGGACGAGATAAGGCAAATAAATAAATTTGCCCGATCGTGGGATCGCACCAGGAAGCTCCCAAATAGAAACCGAGCGCATTATGGCTCATCCCCTCTACTAGTTACTTAACCGATCTCAAAATAAGGCCTTAATTTAATTTTTTTAGTTTGTTCTTGTTTTTATAACCAATAAAACAAGCATTTTCTTACATTATTAATAACAAACAAACAATAAATAATCAATTAGAACGTTCCACATAAAGTAGGAGATGTTATTTAATTTTTTTAAACTAGTTATTGATAAAAAAAAATCAAGTAGTAAATTACTTTAAAACAATCAAGAGCTGATAACAGTAGCTATATTAATGATAAGACCACCAAAAGAGTAATTCTTTTTCACTCTGGCGTCTTATTGATCGATTGTTTGCATAAGTTTCATCATTAAAACTCAGAGCATGTACAAAAAATGTTTTGTAAAAGGAGCGTTAACAACATACTTAAGTATTGATCCCGAACTTTGCCAGGTCTAATAGAAATACAAAATAATACTTTAAAGAAAATTAGAAAAAAGGAGTTTGGACAGGGAAGACCAGGTGGGTCGGGCTCATAAGCTTTCTAAACAGCCTCTACTTTCAAGGTCCAAATACATACATAGGTAATCATTTGTTGCAATTCTAGTTTAGATTTTAATTATCCAGTCTGTTACATCACGCATCCAGCGTAATAGTTTGTTAACAAATGTTGCGAGTTTTTCTCCTACGAAGTGGCACCATCAAATAATTAGAAAAAAAAGATATTGATAAAGGCTAATAAAACATGACAATCTTTAAATTATTTTGAATGTGTCACTATTTATTTGTAACTGTTTTAACCGATCTTTTCTAAAAATAGTTATTATCATTTTAAGTACAAACAAGCAACATAGCTTCCAACGAACAGTGCTAGTAATTTAAATATTATGAATACCCAACGAAACCGATACAAAAAAAATAATGGCAGTAAAAAACTCGTATCAATTAGATTTAAAATTCAAAGACTGCGAGGATTAAAAAAAACCCACACAAAAAAATTGAAACCCCTTGTAAGCTGGGCAGTATCGTTTCTTTTGAACCCGCGGGCGTTCTTGGGCAAATATTTAACAATCGGTGTTTTTCTTTGACCGATGCATTGAGTCTGCTTTCAAGCTTTTTAAACATCGGAGTTTAGGTTTGTAAAAGAAAAATGTTCGTGGTTAGAAGCATTTTGAAAATGAAAAAGGAGCGTGAATGTGCGGAGTTGGGCTCACAGTGCTGAGGCTTTTTTGTCTGTTTCGCGTGCGAAAAGCAAGTTTCATGCGTCACGAGGGTTGCGAAGACAAAAGATGAAAAGAAAGTAAGGGAAAAAAAATGAGGAAGGAACTAGAGAGAGAGAGAGAGAGAGAGAGAGAGAGAGAGAGAGAGAGAGAGAGAGAGAGAGAGAGAGAGAGAGAGAGAGAGAAAAGAGAGCGAGAGAGAAGAAGGAATGAGAAAAGAGAGAGAGAGAGAGAAAGGAAAAGAAGGGGAGAGGAAGAAACAGATAGTACGAGAGACAGAGACAGACACAAAGATGGGAGGAGGGCGAAAAAAAAACAAGGTATGGAAAACTGAGGAAATAGATACAAATGCAGTGTTTCGAAAAAACGAGAGAAGGGGTAAAGAATATAAACCTAGAAAGGAAGAAACATAAAGAGTTGCAACAGAACAGAATGGAAGGGAGAGATAAGTATCTAAGATCAAAAGAGATTCGTCATGCCGGCAAAACTCGACGTGGTCGTATATGTACATCGACATACAATGAAACCTTTCTCAGCCACTCAAAAATGCAAAACATAGAAAGATAGGAATGGTGTAGAAATAATGTATCGGGGTATAATGGAGGCGGGAAAATACCGCCGAATCTTAAAAATCATAATACAGATTTTTAAACGAGAGAAAGCTGATCAGAACTAGTTTCAAAAACGCAGTGAAAATAAGTGAAATATGTATCAATCGGTAACATTCAGATTTGACGTGTAAACTATAAAATTATGCTAACATATCAACAAATAAAGTAGACAAAGGTGCACATGTATGCTATTTGTAAAACAAAAAAATAACAATTTTTAAATGACAATATGGAATAGAGAGAGAGAGAGAAGTGAGAAAGAAAGATAGAGAGAGAGAAGAAGGACGAAAAGCGGGAGAGAGATGAAGAAACTAGAGAAAGAAATAGAGACAGAAACAAAGTTGGGCTGGGGCGAAAATGCAAAGGAGGGAAAACTGAGGAACGAGATACATGTACTAATGTAGTGTTTCGAGAAAACGAGAGAACGGGTAAAGAATATAAACTTAGAAAGAAAAAAAAAACATAAAGAGTTGTGCAATAAAACAGGATGGGAAGGAGATACAGTATCTAAGATCAAAAGAGATTCGTCATACCGGCAAAACTCGACGTGGTCGTATGTACATCGACATACAATGAAACCTTTCTTAGCTTAGTTTCTTAGCCATTCAAAAATGCAAAACATAGATAGGAATGGTGTCGAAATAATGTATCGGGGTATAATGGAGGCATGAAATTACTGCCGAATCGTTAAAAATAAAATATAGATTATTTTTTAAAAGAAAGAGAGAGAGATAAAGAGAGAAGACTATAATGAAAATGCTGATCAGAACTAGTTTAAAAAAACCGGTAACATTTATATGTAACGTGCTCATTTTATCCGACAAAAGAGTAGTTGAAGTTGAGTTGGTTTAACGTCCAACATCAGTACTATATATGCTATATTTGCGTCGGAAGTCGATGCTCTACCACAGAACTGTGCCCCCCAACAGATAAAAATAATAAAAAGAGACAAACAGAAAGGTGCACACGTATGCTATTTGTAAAACAACAACAACAACAAAACACAAAACAAAACACAATAATACGAAACACGAGACATGGAAAGTAATGACAAAAAGGTAGCACACAGCTTATAAACCAATTACGGCATTTTAGAAATGATTCGGAATTCTATTCCAAAGCAAGCTGTCCGAAACCTAGTGGATGTAGCTAGTTTCCCAAGAGGCGCGACATGCCTTTGTCAGAGTGCACGCAAACAGTGACCATCAGCGGCTACGGTGACACTGATCATAGATCTGGTCTATGAATGGCTTTAACATACCGGTACTTTCATTAAGATGGAAAAAGTAGTTGTGCCACCAGCATTGGCCAGCAATATTAATTATTTTGCACAATTATAGAAAGATAATTACATCACGTAGGAGTGTGAAATCTAGAAGAATCCTGGGGAAAAGAGAATATGGTAAGCTCCTTTTACAACTGAATGAAGAGAGACAGAGAGAGAGAGAGAGAGAGAGAGAGAGAGAGAGAGAGAGAGAGAGAAGGTGAGGGGAAAGGGATAGACAGACAGACATACAGGCAGACAGAAACAGAGACAGGCAGACAGACAGACAAAAAGACAGAGACAGACAAACATACAGATAAACAGACTGAGTCATAGATACACAGGCGGAGAAAATGATCATTTTAAGAAGTTCATACTTTAACAAAAAGACACAGTTTCTAGCTATAAGAATTTATAATCTTGATTTAAGTGAATAATACAAAATAAGAACAAACATGCTTTATTAAAAAGTCTAACAACAAAACAACTAAAGGATAATTTTTTAAACCACACACAAAATATTAATAAAATTGAAGACCCGAAAAATTGATACGAAAAATATCACCATAAGCTATGACCAACAGTGGTTAAACTTACAAATAGCAGATTGTGCAGAATAACCAAAAACTCAGCAACTCCTAAAGAACGAAGGTAAAATCTCGAGACAGATAGGTAGATAAATGATCTATAAAAGTGGGTTTGGCATCGCGTGTAATCGAATAAAAACCGTAATCGAAATTGGACCAAGAGAAAGGTGAAAGAGCAGGGTCTGCGAACTGTGAACTCACTTTCACTATCGATTGTGTCCGCACGATTAGAGTCAGAAACTGCAAGCACCGAAATGCACCGAATGAATTTATTAGAAACAAAAGAGCTGCACGCTTCGAGTCTTGCTAGATTAAATAATTATATTTGAGGTAGGCTTCGAAGGAAGCGCAGAAATTCTGTGATAAAAGAACGATATATACGGATATCTAGAAATATGGATCGGATAGGGAGATTTAAAAGAAAGAGGAGAAAGTAGATAAAACGTTTAGAAGAGTGGAAGAAGTAATTGGAAAAGAAGCTTGAAAAACGTGAGGTAGATTTACAGAAATCGAGAGGAAAGCTGATATCTGGCAAGACATCAATAAAGCGGGAAGACAAGAGACTGGCACAGAGAGAGAGAGAGAGAGAGAGAGAGAGAGAGAGAGACAGAGAGAGACAGAGAGAGACAGAGAGAGACAGAGAGAGAGAGAGACAGATAGACAGACAGGCAGAGAGAGCGAGAGAGAGACAGACAGTGAGAGGCCGACAGAAAGACAAAGAGACAGGGAGAAAGAGAGAAATAAAGAGATATGCAGACAGTTAGCTATCTAATGTAGGTAAATAGATTGATAGAGAGATTCACTGATTGATTGGTATGCAAATAGAAAGATAATAAACAGAAAAAGGAGGAAGATAAAGACAAAACGAGTCCGTCAATCCAAAGGTAAAGAGATATACAAAGCGATTACAGAGAGAGTAGGAGATAGAGAGAGAGGGGGGGGGGCTAGAGGAAGAGAGGGAGAGAGACAGACAGACAGAGAGAGCGAAAGAGAGCAAAAGAAATAAAGAGTGTAGGTGATGATCGGTGATATGAAGAAGAACAGAGGTTAAAAAACAGATTACACAATGTTATCAACAGTCAGTCAGGTCGGATAACCTCCATACTTCGCCCCCATTGTAAAGGAAAAAAATGTCAAACGAGCCTCTCCCTAGGTTGCACAGTATTTTATAACGTCGAGAACGGATCAAACGCACACAGTTTGACGTCATCAACACCGGTTTCTTTTCTCTACCAGACTTGCCGACCTTACACGATTTCAGTCTAGTTCTGTTTTATTATCAAATTTGTGCCGCCTGACCCGTGTTTGCACTTCTGTAAGAGTTCTGAAGACACAGGGCTTTCAAAGATACAAGAGCATTGAACATAATTATTTTAATGAAGCAGTCGCTACTAGATCTATCTTTTTTAAAGACATTTAGCGCGAAACGACGGTAGTGCTTTCTTTATAATTAAAGGGATATTTTGGTCTCTTGCGGCTTCTTCATTCCTTTCTCCTCCTCCTTCGCTCTGACTCTCTCTCTGTCTGTCTTTCTCTCTATCTCCTCCTATTGCTGTGTCTCTATCACACTATCACTCCCTCCCTCTCTTCCTATCTTTTTTTTAAGACTTTGATGTCCTCTAGTGATACAATTTTTAAAAACTGAGAGACAAACATATTCATACACCTGTTGAATAAAAGTTACTTTCAGCTTCCCCAATCCATAAATCTGAAAAAGAAAAATTTAGCCTGTGGAGGATATTAAAACTAGATCAGTTTAAAACAGAAAGATTTGCAGCCATTCAAAAAGACATATCACTATAAACTAACTTGTGTTATAAGCACAGCTACTTTTCAATTAAAATGCACATAGCACGCAGAAACACTCTCATTTTGCTTTCCTGAAAAATCTCTCTTTCTTCGCATTCAACCAAATGGTATGAAAAAAAAGTAGCTTTGACATCCCACGTTGCAGAAATATTACATGCATTATGTATCAGGATTTAACACCCAATATACCTTTTCACGTAAGTGCGATATCAAAGTATTAAAAGTGCAGGTCATATTAACATGCTAAACTTGCCAACAACCCCGTGTATCTAGGCTATGGGATTTAAAAATGCTTCCTGTTTAAAGTGTGTCCGCTGGTAACGTCACAAAGGATTGCGTCATTGGAAAAATAAACAATCAATATAGGTTGGATTAGCGCGCGTGTGCGGCTTTAACCGTTTCTAACGGAGAATCTAGGTATTTTATGTGGAGAGAGAAAGATACACAGAGAGAGATGTAGAGAAGCTATGATGAATCTCTCAGAGCCAAGTCAAGAAATAAGGCTGAGAAAAAAGTGCGACAAGAACGACAGAAATAAGATAAGATAAGATAAGATAATCTTTATTTGTCCCTTTAAGGGAAAATCGATTTAGACATGTTACATGTATTTCACACATAATAATTATAATAAAAAATAAACATGGTTACACAAAAAATGAAAACTATACTATTTTTTAGAAAAACTAAAATCGATACACATTTTTGGAGAAACACTTTACATTTCAGAAACAAATATTAAGTTTAGCCAAAAAGAATTTAAGCATATAGAAAAACGTGAACTTTTTCTTTAACCGCCATTCACTCGTTTCCCCACTATACTTACACACACACACACACACAGCTACAAGCTCGCATTAACACATTGTTTCATGATGAGCTCCTCATAGACAGAGAGAGAGAGGGACAGACAGAATGAGTCAGGGAGATAGAAAGATCAAGAGCGAAAGAGACAGACAGGCAGACAGGTAGATACAGGCAGACATGCACACGCAATGCAAAGTTGAAAAAAAAAATAGACAAACAGATACAAAGAGACACAGAGAAAGAATAGAGACCGATAAAGCTAAAGATAATAGGGCCATTTTTCTATCAGAGGAAAAAAAACACAGACAGACAGAGACAGAAAGACACAAAGCCAAAGAGGAATAAATATAACTTGACGAGCTAAATAACGGACCCCTTACACACACCACAAAACACAACCACACAAAGGCGAGGAAAGAAAGTAATAAAAATAATATTCTTACTGAAATAAAATCGTTCTTAATTTGACGACAGAAAGCGCCGAACGGTATTAGTCACCAAGCGTTCACTAGGCTACTAACTTCAGAATAACGCATGGTCTATTTCTTTGAACCCTGGAGTCGAAAATAGGACGCACCGACAGTTCTCGGCGTTCAGCGGGTGGGCAAATACAGTCGTGTACTGGGTTTAAGTACAGTAGTGTATCTTGGTGTATCTGTGGCAAAGTCCGAATCTCTCTGATTGGGATTCCGTACTATGGGCTGGCCTAACGGAAGGTCAAGGTAATTTAAAACCTTGACTTACATTTTGTATAAAGCGGTAATCGCATACTGCATACATTACTGCATTAGGGATCTGAATTCCCGATGAATTACTAACTGCGTGACGCCCATAATAATGTTTCCGATCATAACTCTTCTTGCTTTCTGTTGTTTAACACATCACTGTCCTTTTATCCGCCCCAAAACGGAGATCGATGCTTCTTATGTACGGACCAAATCACAAATTGAACATAATAGAAATAGTTTACTTAAGAAGTGAGCATCATCAAGCACACACAGACCGAGTCACCGAACTGACTTAAGTGAACATTTTATATTCTGCCATATAAGGGTAACAATGATATGTTTTTATCAAATTCTTATAAAAGTTTAGACAATCTGATACTCCGACAGTCAGCCACACAGTCCACACAACAACAATGTAAACTATCCAAACTGTGCCAATTAGTTTTTTTTAAATATTGCTTACTCTGGTTCGTGGTACAACATTGGTGTTTGTTTACTTTGGTGGCTGGGTCTGCTTATTTTGGCAGCCTGGGTAAGAAGGGTAAAACTGATCCGTTTTTTTTCAATTCTATATTATATATCATAATCAGGAAAGTAAGACGCTTCCAAAAATAGCAAGCCGAGTCACCAAAGAAAGCTCGCATCAGCATTAAAAACCAAAGCTGCAGTATTCATTAAAAAAGTAGTAAAAGTGTTAAACCCAATTTTGAAAAAAAAAAAAGACAGTCCGCTCAAATGTTTCACAATATATTAAACACATCATTTGATGAATGTATATATATTAAATGCTATTGTAGGCTATTTAGACGAAATATTGAAAGGAACGCATGAACCCCTGTCTATTTAAGGAAAGTGGAAATATGTGGTATTAGATTGTATGTGTATCCATCTGATGTATGGGACATTGGCCTCAAATATCTAATAAAACTATTTCAATTTCAATTTCAAAGAGCCAAAGCGATCTTTATCATTCAAATAAATCAAATACAAGGGACAGTTAGAATATTTTAGGTAACAATAATTAAACTGAGATGTCATATCTGTGCTTAGTAGTTAAATAATATAATCTAGATCGCTTTGAAAATGTTTGGTTACTTCAGTGACTGCCTAATATCCTTGCAAAGTCTCGTTATATGAACAGTTCCAGGCCACATTCGCCAGATTTTGACTTGTGTCAGTTCATTGGTGAAATAGATAATTATATACATAAAGCCAGTTCATACTGATAGACTATCTCAGACGCTCAGATCTGGGTTTGTAATTGCCGATGTTCGATAGTGCTCTTGGCTGAAAAGCAGAAGGTCCAAGTTCAAATCATAACAGATGCCCTTATCTCTGTATACGCTATCAAAATAGTTCTAGTAAATGTAAAACCTATCAGAGATCTTTTTTCCTCACAAAATCGCTTTTATCGTCCCAATTCAATAAATTTATGTCTCTTTGATATTACACTCAGTTTTGCACTCAGTGTAAAGTTATATATGTATTGTGATTAGATAGGCAATGTACTAAATCTTTAAAAGACTTAAATTGACAAAGACAGAGCCTACATAGTGTACTTTGATCATTCAAAACCATCCGTAACACAAATCTCTCAGGGCTACAAATAATTTTTCTCCAACACTTTTCGACTCACTGGCTCTTATCTTATCTTGAAGGACTGTTGAATTTTTGACGGACATTTTTTTGTGAGGTTGCAGATAAAGTAAACTATGAGGATTCAGTGATTTGGTCGAGTTCCTAACCTAAATTCTAGGAAATTGAGTCTTTTATTATTTGTTTTCTGGAACGATTTTTTTTTCATGTATAGCCTTTTAAAGAAAAGTGACAATGGTGGTTGCTAGAAAGAGGTGTAAATTATTGAGTAAAAGACGAAAGATTCGCTGTCATAATTCCATAGCTATTTAAAAATATAAACGTGGTTTCCATGTGTACATAATATGTTAATAATATCCCATATTATTAATCTATAACGGAGGATGCATTTTGTTTGTATTGTAATAGCTACGCTAGGAACATGGAAAGAACAAGCTATTTATGAAATATAAGAATTTAGCAACAGGTCAATAGACAAAACATCAAACAAACGTAGATCAAAGGATGCCTTTCAATGTGTACATCTGAATTCTGGTTGTGGAAGTCCGTATTCGTAAAGCAAAAGATCAAAGGATGTTTCACTCACGATTCATAAAATCGAAACGTAAACATAAAGAGAATTAGACAATTACTTCAAAGCAAAGAAGAGAAACGAACGAGAGATCGGGCAATATGTTTAGAAACCTGTGCAGTGTAATATTTAGCATTGCGAGGATGGGGAAGAGTAAGAAGAGGGTAATGTGTGATCATGATGATGTTTATATTGGCGATCAGTGTGTTGGCGGTAATGTAGTGATAATATTTGCAAAAGCGATGATGGTGAAGATGATGAGGATGGTTTCATTTCTACTTAACATATTCTACAGTGTATAATACATAGGATAAAAACATGACAAATGACAACTACGACAACATCAACAACAACAACACATAACAATAATAATCATAACAACAACAGCATACATTTGCAACAAACAATACCAACAGCTCTAGATTCAACCACAGCAGGCACATACCAGTATACCAGGGCTGTCAAAGTGAAGCCAAAAAATACTAATTAGCTTATTTCCCTACGCTTGTTAGTCATAGTGTATGCCAACATTGATGGCTGTTTCTGTTGGCAGCTCTAAACTATTAAAGTAAACAGCATCAGTAAAGTTGCACAAACCCGTGAATATTCACCGTTCCTTGGTGCAGCATTCTGTGTGTAGACCAAGGCTCATCCCCCTCCCCAAAGGAAAGAGAGAGAGAGAGAGAGAGAGAGAGAGAGAGAGAGAGAGAGCCCCATTGGTGCAACATAAGAGAAAGTGAGCTATAAAAATATTGTACTGTTAGGCACTGTTTCGACAGTTTGCAGTGTTTCTACGGCTGGGAAATGAACCGCGTTAGGTATCTTTTCTGTTCTAACTATGTTTATGAATATTGAAATGAAGATAGACCATTGTTACCCTTACCGCAGAAAACAAAATTAATTTGTTCACTTCGTTCAACTTGGTGACTTTGCCTTCTTCTTATGGGATTTTTGGTCTAGATCAAACTATTACTAGAACAAACAAAAAACTTGATAAGTTTGACCTATTGTCCATAGATCCGATGTGTATCTAGATTCTATAATGATTATAATGCCTCAATGGCCACAACAGTTTCCCACTAGTGCTTTAACATTACATGTTGCACTAAGCTCTTGTAGCAGCAAGGATGTTTAAAGATAGATCTACTTGGATTGAGGACACACTGCGTAATAATCACGAGGGGCTATTAAGTTCGGCCGCACTCGCAAAATAATTGTTATTGATAGTCTTTGGCGTTTTGGGTAGACAATCGATCAATATATTTCTTCAAGACCAGCCGGCCAGACAATAAGCACAGACTGGCAGTACCTATTGCTTCTACCCCCATCCTTCTCCATTCTTCTTCTTTTTCTTCCTGGGAGAGGGAGGGGGTTGGGGGGTGGGAGGCGGTAGCCTGGGGTAAAACATCGGCTTCCGGCGCAGGAGGTCCGTGGCTCGAGTCCTGGC
Source organism: Elysia chlorotica (assembly GCA_003991915.1). NCBI lineage: Eukaryota > Metazoa > Mollusca > Gastropoda > Plakobranchidae > Elysia > Elysia chlorotica. Next base: position 562,224 of record RQTK01000193.1, read on the forward strand.
GATTTCGCTCCTTAATGGTTGGGTCGGTGTCAGTTCAATGTGACTGGCTGAGACAGGAGTCATGGTATCCCCGCCCAGACTCGTGTGTAGCAGCAGATACAATTGTCAGACGTCAGTCTTGGGGTCCGTCCATACTACAGTCTATTATAGTTCCTGACGTTGGACGTTAAACCAACTCAACTATAACTTATGCCCTTCCTTTCCTGACCGCTTTACACACAATCCGCTATATTTACGCATCGTTTTTGTTTCTTATCTCCCCCTCATTTTTTTCTCAGTCCATCTCATTCGTTTTCATATACATCATGCATTATTGCTATTTACACTACCCCCCCCCCCCCCCCCCTCAATAAAACATAATTTTGCTGTCTGCGCCAGTCTTGCTCCCTTCCGTATCGTGTTTCACCCTGCCATGCACCAAGGGTCCTTAAAACCAGCTACAGTGGCACGGAAAAGACCCTCATTCCACTCGCATTCGACAGATTGATCTACGCCTGGTAGACGGGAACACATAAAAGACTAATACGAGAGAGAGAGAGGGGGGGGAGGAGATAATTGATGAAGAAATAGGGAAATAATTGCGAGAGACGAGCGAGAGATAGAGAGAGAGGCAGAAATACAAACAGTAAGAGGAGAGATAAATGGAATGAAAATATATGATATACATAACTATGGTAATGTAAAATCATGGTCAGGCATAAAGGCCCCACGCTTTACTCCAAATAGACCAGCAGTAAGGAACTACATGTAATTAATTTTTCAACCGTGTCGACACGTATACTGCATGCACTTTAATTTCAAGTTTAATCTATACCCCAATGTACCCTTATAAGAAAATCGGTCTTCAGCAAAGAGTGCACAATTTTAAAAATTAGGTGGGATGAGATTGAGTTGGTTTTAAGTCCACCGTCATCACTATATAGGCTTTAGTCTTTACTGTGGATGGATCCCAAGACTGACGTCTGACAATTTTATTTGCTGTCACACACGAGACAGGGCGGGGATACAATGACTTCTGTCTCAGCTGGTCACATTAAACTGATACCGATCTAACTAGTAAGGGGCGAAATCGCCAGGACTTGAACCACGGACCTTCTGCATCTGAAGCCGTTGTACCCCAGGGTCACCGCACCCCCCCCGTGGCGAAAACGGAGGCGAAATGTAAAGGAACCGACCCCGGCGTACCATCATGGCTCTATATTCGATGTAGTAACAGCTGTATATTAATAAATAAAAAAAAATATGTGGATGTAGTCTATATCCTCAGGGGTCAAATGTTATCATACAGTACTCCGCTCTCTCTACATTTCTCTTTCTCTCTACATTTCTCTCTCTCTCTCTCTCTCTCTCTCTCTCTCTCTCTCCTCCCTTAAAGACACGTAAAGTATGAGAAAGGAGGAAGATGAAGGGTGAGGAGAAGCGAACAAAGAAGGAGGAGTGACAGAACAAGAGTGACAGACCAAGAGCAAGTGGAAGAGAAAACTGAAGCTTGAACTAGTAAGTAACGCCTGCATTGGTACCATAGTTAACAAAACCTGATTTAAATAGGCGGTCGATCATCTCACGTCTACTTTTTAAAAAATCGATCTAGGTTTTGCTCCAAATAATGCAAGCACAAAAATCAATGAAAGCAAGTAAAAGGCTGCCTTAAACTGTCAAATTATTATATTAAAGAATCTCAGCTCAGTGTGGTCTACATCTAGGATATGTTAAAAAATAGACTTTTTCTTAAGTATATTAATTTCTGCCAGCAATATTCTTGTCCATCTACCTGAATAAGATGTGAATTCTCCAAAGAGTGCAACCAATAAATTAAATTCCAGAGTCACATCACAATGTAACATAAGGGCCTTAAATAAACTTATAAAAATAAGGCCAACTTGCTCTCCTGCAACCCTACGCATCTCTTTTCTCATTACATGTATTTTAAGACAGACGACGGACAGAGTTTTGGGACAGCAAGTCTAATCAGGTCACCGCTGGATCGAAGTAAATGCACGCAACATTGAAATCGATACACTATTATCTTTGAAACGAAATAGGGATTGCCATTTTAGCCGATTCCCTGGGGAACATAACTATCCGTGTCTGTGTTGTAGACATCGAAGGTAACGTTGTCCCTCAGTCCCTGCCTGCTTGTTTCAAAAAGCAATTAAAAGCTATAAAAGGTAGGTATTGACGGATGCACGCACAGAGATGGGTGAATATATTAGAATGGGAGAGACCGAGCAAGGAGGAAGAGGAAAAGGAGGAGGAGGAAGAGAAGGAAATAATAATAATAATAATAATAAGAAGAAGAAGAAGAAGAAGAAGAAGAAGAAGAAGAAGAAGAAGAAGAAGAAGAAGAAGAAGAAGAAGAAGAAGAAGAAGAAGAAGAAGAAGAAGAAGAAGAAGAAGA
>RQTK01000193.1:564803-581871 GCA_003991915.1 Elysia chlorotica
TATTATTATTATTATTATAAACATATTAGGACACTTTCTTGTAATAAATTTTGACGATGATTGAAATTTAGTAAGAGAACCAATGATACACAATGTTGCACTTTAAATATACTAACCGGTATTAGTTCACAGAAATCGTAAGTCGGATTCAAGGTAAATCTTCATTAATCACTCCCTCCATCATAATATTATATTTCAAAAAGGGCTGTTCTTAAAAATTATGTCTATAGAACAAAATTAAATCTATGAGTGCTTTGTGTCTTAACCAATATCAATTGTCCAGAATGTGTAGTTTCAAATATCAGTCACCAGAGAACATAACAAAGACATAATTCTTGCCAGCCATGTTTTTCCATAATAATCATCGCAACACATTTTTAACCCCTCCACCCCCCCCCCCCCCCCCTTATTCATCTTTAAGAGAAGTTCATATCCTTTTTTACAAAACAAGTTTATTTTGATCCATTATAATGATATAGAATCAGTTTCTGCAAATTTATTGTTCTCAAAAGCTTGCTAAAGTTTTCGTCTTTGTAGACGATTGCAGAAATCTCTGCCTAAGGCTCCCTAACACATGCGTATCCGTTTTGAATTTGATATTATGAAGAAGGCACTTGTCTGCTTTTCAAGGTAATCCTTTTAACAAAGGTTTATTGCTTTGAATCACGTTCAATCAGTATTTGAGGCGTGTGCAATCTGAAGCGGACTTGGTTTTACACCAGCGTTGCTAAAAAATGTAGCGTTTTATATTTAAAGGCCTAAAGATTACATCTCTCCCTCCTCCAGCATTGATAAAAATAATACGATTTGATATTAAAAATTGTATCATTCTCGTTACAAATCGTGTGATGGAAGTTATACAAAAAGTCTTCAGAAACAAAAATTAAACATATAAATAATAATCTCTTACATTGCACATAAGGAGATCGGTAGGGATTACAATGAAAGAATAATTCAACTGAAAGTGGTTAATCACACAGAGTATTGTTTATACTGGGTTCTTTTTAATTCTCTTCTTTACATCATCAGCTTTAAAATTATTTACAGCCTTTTAGAACCCTTCGACAAATGAATCATACAAAAGAGATTTACCTTATGTTTTGAAACAGATAGCTTTTATTTTCCGAAATTGATAGTTTTTTCGTATAAGTGCTAAATAATAGAACTCCTGCTATGTCAGAAAAAATTGTATAGTCGAGAAGCGAAACAATACTCCGGCGTGTGTGATTAGTCTGACTTGCTGTGTCATGTACATTTACTTCAGTTCCATTACAAAAGTCCATAAACTTTTTTTCATCCCTTTCTTTGAGTTTGACAACTTTGAGGTAGTGCTAAAACTTCAGGTTAACGCAATTTAATGACAAATGAGTCACCAAGAAGAGACACATTTTCTGAAACGAAAAGATTACAACAACAAAAAACTTGTTAATACAGCTTAATAAAAGTTAAGGCCGAAAGAATTGCCGAGGCTAAACAGATACTCCGTGTTGTAAAACTTCTCCGCCTCTAAGCTGGACTTGATAGAGCAAACGTCAGTCCTGTTTATCCGAGGTCAGAACCAACAGATACAAAAGTTCTTTTTTGCCTCGACCTATATCTTTAAAAACATGAATATTTTATTAGAAAATGATTATTTACAACATAGAAACCTCTTTAACGTAATTCTGAATTTTACTGCACAAGAATACTTCTATTTGATAGTTTCTATGTTTATATTAAATACTCATTCATTTTTGTACGCGTATTAATTTTTATGTATAGTTTACTATAACGTTTACACAAGATAGGATTTGTCTTATATACATCCATTCAGTAACTCAAGCTGTGATATTGTGATGATTATGTGTATATATTACTCGGGATTTTATATTATAATTGATATACTATGTATAATGTTATTAATTTTTAGGTCGAAATTCTACCTTTTTATTTTCATATCGCTGTAATTTTTTATAATTTCGTTTGTTGTATGAAGAGAGTGTAGTACGTGAATTTCTCCTTGAGGGATGAATAAAGATTTGTGTATTCTGTATTCTGTGTTCTGAGATGAATTCAAATCCATTTTCTTTTCCCTTCATAAAAAACCCACAATAACTATGGTATGGTTACACCTCGGCCTCTACTCATCTAAGACCCTTTCCTATCACCGGAAGCCTGAACTGTAATCATACCCTTCCACAAGATGGTTTAGGGCAGGGAAATGTTCAGTTGTCTGAGGGTCTACATTACATCAAGTACACATACATTTTCCTTTTTTTCAGCTCAATCAATAATAATTGCGGTTCTGATACCGTGCCATCTCTAGAACAGCACTGACAATGTTTACCCTGGAAAATTCCTTTCTACAGTACATGAACGTATTTTCTCACTTTCCTTGTAAAATACAAAAATAAACGTATCTGTTATTTGATTTTAGTTTCGCATTCGCCTCAACCAGCCACCACAAACTCACACACATAACTAGACTAGTATCACTTTGGTATCTATATTACAAAATAATAAGCTCAATTTTTTGCTCAAATTTACAGGATTAAGTGCAATACCTATCTTTTTGAAATTTTGAATGAATGTAGCTCTATTTTTCGTCCATTGCAATGGCATCTTTAGAATTCATAATTACCTGCCGTTAATTTATAAAACAAACAAACACCAAAAAACCTTGTGGTCCACTTTTTTAGCTAAAGTCGGGTATATCTTTTATATATAAAGGCAAACCATTTCCGCGCAATACAAGCGCATCTTCCTTACCCTTTTCTTCAGAGAAATAATGGTTCACAGTAGCCTGAATACACTTGCAATACGAATTCAATTGCAACATTTGAATTATAATTATGGTGTCCCAACAATAAGCACTCATGTATTGTAATTCCATTACAAAAGCAAAACTCATGGGTGCCAGAGACATAGATACTCATTTAGTGGAATTGACTTCAATTCCTCTTAACAATATTAATAATGATCACCGTCTCCTCAATAGTTCAGAGGCAATTTATTACTGCAGAGGAGCACACTCACGTAATACGCGATATGTTTATACTTCAAATGATTATGTAATGTGAGAATACGAGCATCTGTAGCTGTTCAGACAGTACGACTGAACGACTTAAAGTATTTTCAAATAGGACGAATGGATCAGTTTAATGTGGTTTTATTGGGTTTTTTTTTTCTTTTAAATTATCCCCTGTCTCTCTGTCTCTCTCTCTCTCTCTCTCTCTCTCTCTCTCTCTCTCTCTCTCGATCTTTGTGTGTGTGATACAGAAAGTAAGTATTCTTTACCTGACGTTCAATCAATGAAAATCATACATAATTATAAAAAAGACATACTCCGAAAAAATATTAATATTAGCAGTGTCTATTTTACCTTTGTACATTTTTACCCATTTAGGAAATACATGAAAAGTGTTACATAAAGATAAGAGATAAGATAAGATAAGCCTTTATTATCCCATAGGGCAATTTTTCTTGGTCGTACAACAGTACATTTGATTCAAAATCACAACATCAGTCGTACATGTGTAATAATAGTAGTGATAATAAAATAAAATAAGCGTTTTACATTCTTACTACAAACGTAAAATAGAAAACTTAAAAGTCCTAAAACAAAAAGATTCCGAACTGAAACGCAGGAAACTTTTGGCGTGCAGTGTTATAACAGCGTAAAATCGACACACAACAATATTTACATTATAACTACATACTCCACAAGCATCCTTTGATAAAATTGGGTAGATCTTGTTTCAACCCGAACCCGTTAAACTTGGAAATGTTTAGGCAGAATGTAGTCTAATAGCCTAGTAGCGTGGCACCGTGAAAAGATCGTGCTAAGAGTTTGGATTATTCGTGACTCGGAAGACGGAACCCCTGATGAGAGACAAGAAACATAGCTGAGCTACAGAAGAAAAACATTCCCTATATTAGAATATCTAACGGCTACAAGTGTTCTATTCAAGACTGTGATAATTTGTGTTAAGTCATACATCATTACACAATGTGTACACAGTTCCCCTCGACTACACATTTTAAGGTTGCATTACACACAGAAGTAAAAACCCCAGCCATATCATTCTGCTAACAGCGCCAGGCTAATGCCAGTAAAAAAAGGTTCTTGGTTTCTTCTTCTTCTTTGCGTTCACTCAAATGGACAGCCCAGTCTCTGACATGAATGTTGCTGTGCGCCGTAGATCCTCCAGGCTTCCATACAGCTTCTGTGCCATTGGTGTGTCCTGTGGCCACATCAGGTTTCTTATGTTTTCATACATGGGGCAGTGTTGTAGGACATGGATGACTGTTTGACCTCCAGTTTGGCATGTGCACTGGTCTGATGTTCCAATGTGGAGCTTTGTGTAGAGGTGGTGATTCAGGCGGTTGTGTCCTGTTCTGAGCCTAAAAATGACCACTTGTTCAGCTCTTGTCAGTGCATGATAAGCATCATTTTGGAATGACTGCCTTCTCAGCTGAACCATCAGTATATACATGTGTCCAGTCAGTGGCTGGATAGTTGGTCTGGATGTGTTCTACTGCAAGTGATCTTTTCTCTAGGTCATTCTGTGAGCTCTTCTTGCCAATGCCAGGGATGGTTTCATGGATCTGGAGTGATGTTTCTTCTTCCCAGGCTGGATGTTTTGCACAGCGGGGCAGTTCTTTGGGGTTTTGGCCCTGCATGTCCTGGTTCTTCTGGTTCTTGGTTTGAGCTCAATTCTTTGGAAACTTGATACTACATTGTGTTCCCTGAAAGATTTTATGCTTTAAGGCCTTCAAATTCAATGTTTTTTTTTAATTATAAGAAAAGATGTAGTTTAAACTCTTTTTTACACTGAAAACGTCCAAAGAAATTCTTTCAAAACGAAGCATTCGCGGCGAGAAATATGAAAAGACCACGGGCACTGCACGATAAGCGAAGAGCAAACTCTAATAATAATTGTCAAGGAAAAGCTTGCCCGTGAAAAGGAGACTTGTAAGAAGGGTATTATGAAGGATATTTTTCTTCCACTGCACAGAAAAATTTAGTGCATGAACAAATCAGCAAGCAGAGATAGAATCAATAGGGATGGAAGAGGGAGAGAGAGAGAGAGAGAGGGAGAGAGAGAGAGAGAGAGAGAGAGAGAGAGAGAGACAGACAGACAGACAGACAGACAGACAGACAGACAGACAGACAGACAGACAGACAGACAGACAGACAGACAGACAGACAGACAGAAAGAGAGAGTGAAAGAGAGAGAAAGAGAGAGAGAGAGGGGGGGGGAGGAGATAATTGATGAAGAAATAGGGAAATAATTGCGAGAGACGAGCGAGAGATAGAGAGAGAGGCAGAAATACAAACAGTAAGAGGAGAGATAAATGGAATGAAAATATATGATATACATAACTATGGTAATGTAAAATCATGGTCAGGCATAAAGGCCCCACGCTTTACTCCAAATAGACCAGCAGTAAGGAACTACATGTAATTAATTTTTCAACCGTGTCGACACGTATACTGCATGCACTTTAATTTCAAGTTTAATCTATACCCCAATGTACCCTTATAAGAAAATCGGTCTTCAGCAAAGAGTGCACAATTTTAAAAATTAGGTGGGATGAGATTGAGTTGGTTTTAAGTCCACCGTCATCACTATATAGGCTTTAGTCTTTACTGTGGATGGATCCCAAGACTGACGTCTGACAATTTTATTTGCTGTCACACACGAGACAGGGCGGGGATACAATGACTTCTGTCTCAGCTGGTCACATTAAACTGATACCGATCTAACTAGTAAGGGGCGAAATCGCCAGGACTTGAACCACGGACCTTCTGCATCTGAAGCCGTTGTACCCCAGGGTCACCGCACCCCCCCCCTTCCCCCAAGAGTGAGAGAGAGAGAAAGAGAGAGAGAGAGAGAGAGAGAGAGAGAGAAGGAGAGAGAGAGACGTTTGGAAAGGGGGGGGGGGGTATGTAGATAGAGGGACAAGCAGAGATACCATGACTCCTGTCGCAGTCAGCCACATTAAACTGACACTGACCTACCTAACTAGTAGGGGGCGAAATCGCCAGGACTCGAACCACGGACCTCCTGGGTCGGAAGGCGAAGTTCTGCCCCGGGGCTACCGCACCCCCCTAGGTGGGATGGCCTGGGGGTAAAGTCCGTAAAACGCGCAAGATCTAACTTTCAGAAATAGTGGAGACAAGAACGGACAGTTATCTCCATCTTCAACACTGTACAGATTGTAAAATATTTACTACACAGGTGCTTGTAGAGGTACCTAGACCTAGATCTGGATTAAAATTTAAACCAGAATCAATTTAATGTATGGTTGCGATTACGTCAATAGCCGAGATCAAAGAGGCAGGTAGGCAGGCAGGTGGTGACTGGCGGCTTCATCTATATTCGATGTAGTAACAGCTGTCTATTAATAGAAATCTGTGGGTGTAGTCTATATCCTCAGGGGTCAAATGTTATCATACAGTTTTATACGATCGCATTTCAAGGCTGTCAAGATTAAGTTTTAAAAAAACTATTAAAAAAAAAAAAATACCCCGCGTTCAGTCAACACCTTCAAAACCAACTGTTGTTAGAAGTCACAAATTCTACAGCGGCGGTCCCCGTTTAAGTTGTTTTTTTTTTACCTATATGTGGGTCTATTTTCTTAAAGTAACTTTGAACTGGATAGAGTTAACACTTGTTTAATGTCATAAATATTCCAGTGGCGATCCAATATTATGTTTTTTTCTCATTTTTCCCCTGAAAGTAGCGTTGGACAGGGTAAGATCAACACTTTCTAATGTCACAAATTACCACGTACCAGGGGTTCGTTTTTATCAGGACGCCATTGCAAGTCACAATTATTAGTGTTTGTTGTTGCTTTATTCGTTTTTGTTTGTTTTGGTTTGTTGTTGTTTTTGGTCCAAAATAATTTGTAACGATTTTTATCTTTCAATTCAATTCGATCAAGTTAAGTGTTAATCATTTTTCCCTTATCACGAAGTTATTTGTTCCAATGTAAACAGATATAACGGTCATTCTGGTTTTTATGTTTTAGTTATCTTCAAATTCTATTTGAACAAGTTTGGTGTTACTCCAGTCATTTTATTTTTCCTAATCACGGCAATATGTGTTACAACTTTTGACCGATATACCCTACGGTTTAATTTTTTTTTTTGGGCATGTTATGGTTGTTTCTTGACGTGCATCGTCAGCAATAATCAGATATCGTGCGTGTGCTACCACACAGGTACCGGGACTTCTGTATCAGCTTGTCACATTGTGCTTAGAGACTAAGGCGGCATTAATTGGGATTTGAACACGGTACCTTATAATCTATCTGTCCAAAGGAAGGGCTGGAGGGTCAAGAGAAAACATTTTTTGTCTATGTCAGCATGGTCTATATATTGTATGGTGAGAAAATGCATTTCTTTCACAAAGTAATTTTAATGTTGGTGGATGTGGTCGTCGTGGTAGTGGTGCTTGTGGTAGTGAAAGTAGAGGAGGTGGTGCTGGTGATTGTGGCAGTGGTTGTGGTGGTGGTTATTGTGGTAGTGATGGTGGTGGGTATTCTGGTAGTGGTGATGGTGGCGTTTTTTAAGATTCATTGTCAGCAACTAGGCTCTTGCAATTAGGTTGAACTTCTAGGAATAAAATTACTCACTACATGTATTACATAGAATTATAACATCATAAAAGGTCTGCTCTAGGACTTGTAAGCGTGTATCACAACATAAACATTATAAACATCTTTATATTTTGCCAACGATGCGAATTTCTTTCCCCAACCTCATCTTCAATACGCCGATTTTTTTTAACAACAAACTGAATATTTCGAAAACTAGCCTAATAGGAATATTATACTATTATTTAAAATTCTGAAAGAAAGGTCGACACCTTAGTAACAAACATAAGGTTCTCATAGATAATAAAAATGTAAATGGGTCAGCAAAGAAAAATAAAACTATGGGGAAATAGATCCAGTCCATGAATACCAGGGAGAGAGAGAGAGAGAGAGAGAGAGAGAGAGAGAGAGAGAGATAATAGACAGACAGAGACAGAGAAAATGTGAGGTAAGGAAGTGTGCAAGCTGACAGACAATGAGATCGACTGTTAATTTTAACCATGATGTTATGGATGGTGGTTTGTTTCGCAACACTCACGAAGACGGCAGGATAAATTTAACTAACACCAGTACAACCAGTATGGTCCTGCTGCGAGACACAAGATCGTATTTCTATTTGTAGTCTGTTACAAATTAATACTTCAGCCATTGTCGTAACAGACAGAAAACGGTGCCCTTTTTCGTAAAAACGATGGCCATTATTGCAAGCTTAACCTAGATTATTTTTGCTGCATGCTATTTGGTCTTCACAGATGAAAACATTGTAACTATCTCCAAGGATTAATTAACGAAAACACAGCAGGATAAAGAGAGTTTTACTCTAAGGGATTAATCTAAAATTTCAGTAATTGAAAGATCGAGTGACAATGTAATGGAAAGTATTTCATTTCATTTTTAAAAAATACATAGGATTGTCGTTGTAATGTCGTAATGTAGTCAGCGTTGCGTAATTGTTATGGCGGGTTTTCCACTTAGGGAGCTAAATATGAAACTAGACGGTTTAAAATAGCCTAGGTTATTGCTCAAAATAGTTACAGAGATGCTAGACTTTCTTAATCTTACAGACTAACTTTCCACGAAGCACACACACACGCACACACACAGGAAAAAATGGAAACCTCGTTCTTGAAACTATGAATGCTGATTATGAACATTGTCATTATTATTAATATTGTTATTTTTATTATTATTATTATTATCATCATCATCATCATCATCATCATCATCGTCATCGTATTATCGTTTATTATTATTATTATTATATTATTTCTTTTTTTTATTATTATTATTATTATGTCTACGAAACAAAAAATACACCTTGAACCTATTTTCTACAATATTATTACAAAGAACTTAACCATAAAAGGAACGATGGTGCTTTGATAAGAGAATGTAAAATTCAATAGGCTGTTTACACTAAAAGACTTGCAAAGTAATATAACTAAAATATAAGTACATTTTTTTCCAGCTGCTGATTTGTAAAGGTGTAAAAAAGAACCAACACTGCTAAATATGTATAATAATGTGTTTATAATTGGGAGAAATTGTATACTATGTTTTTCAAGAAATAACTCTCACTTAATAATAACCAATGCAATTAGTGTTTACATAACAGTAGATAATTGTCTGGAAACTGTGACACCCTTTGTGGAAAAACTCTATTCAAGTTACATGGTTATTTTCCTGTTTTGAGCATACAGCTAGTTGCACTTTACTTTCGAGACAGCACCATGCTTATTTACCAAGACCAAGGTCTTCTAAAGTACATTCGCTGTAGTGGAACTGATCGGAGGGGGAACACGTTTTTTTTCTTCTTTTTTTTTCTTTTTTTTTTTTTTTATTAATGACAGTAACAGTAATGTAATTCTTTTAAATTACTATCAGAGTTGGGACTGAATAATTTTCGGGGAGTATTTTTGTTTTGTTCGACCTCTTAGCCTCAGAATGTTAATTTCCTCAACTATTGTGCTTATTAGTGTAAGGATACAAATCTTACTGACTTTGAATACAGGTGCAAAGGTGTGTTTATTTCGGTGACTTTTTTTTCCTGTTGATAGTATAAAACCTCGCAGTAGACCGTTGCCATAGGCTTACAAAGCTTCCCATGAAAATATTAAGACAAACCTGAGGCACATAGGGATTCTAGAAAAAGGTCAATGTATTAGGGTGTATCAACCATTTTCACTCTTGAGTTAGGTATTATGTACTGGAGTTGATCTTAAGTGGGTTTTCTTTTATCGGTATCTGTCTCATATTGAATTAACTGACGGATATTTTATTTGAATGAGAAAGGATTGTCAGTTTAGATTATAACGTATACCCACAATAGGTCTACCCCAAATTCAATCGACCTTGTTTTAATTTTTATCTTATATTACACATGCATGTAAATTGTAGTTCAAGGAAAAAAAGGAGATAAAAAGACTCATTAGACGGAATCAACATACCTGATAGTATTATTTATCTCTTGGTTGGTTTATCTTACTCATTTCCTGTAAAATTATACAAAAAAAGCTCTTTCACACTCTAACCATTCGTCATACAAAGGACCTCCTCTCCCTCATTCCCAAATAACTACCCCAAACATATTTTCCCTCTTTCTTTTTCGCGCTTTCCTCTCATTGTCTCTCATATTCTCTCTTTATCTATATCCCCTCTCTCTCTCTCTCTCTTACTCTATCTCTCACCAACTTATTATTTATCTTTTATTCTCTCTCTCCATCCCCTCTCTCCTCACTTCCCCTACCTCTCTCTGTCTCTCTCTCTCTCTCTCTCTCTCTCTCTCTCTCTCTCTCTCTCTCTCTCTCTCTCTCTCTCTCTAATTCTATACTATCTACAAATCTACCACTCCACATGCCAACTGCTAATTATCATTCACACACACACACACACACACTTTTCCTTTTCTTCTTATTATTTTAAAAAACTTTTTACAACAATATTATTCTGTAATGTTACATTGTGTAGAGTTTTTTCTAATCACTTTACTGTAATACTTTTCAATAACCTGTTACGTGTACTGCTTAATTAACCAGTGTGGCAAGATACAAACCTTTTTACAGCATCTTTTCTTATTTATTTTCTTGCACTTCCACCTAAAATCATTCATTAGTGCTAGCAAATTCTTAGGCAATAAAAAATCAATACTTGCTAGAAAAAAGGGCAAATTATCCGCCTACGAGCAAAGAGCTTGTTGCATGCACCTTTTTCACTGAAGGGTTTGTATTTCAGATATTTTTCATCCAATAAAAAGTTCTTTTGAGGTATTTTGAAGAGATCCTATTAAGAGAATTTCAACCAATTACGTAAGGCGTCAAATTAAACCTTTCGATAAAATTGAAAGAGAGAATTAGGAAGAAAAACCTGAGGCAGTACAGTTCAACGCATGAAGATTTTAAATATGCTCTATAACTATAAATATATCTTGCCCTTATGGAAATATCAACAGCACCTTGGCCGCGTCGAAAGAACAAGAATAAACAAATAACAAATGCAAGTGGACATACATACGTGATTTCTTTATCATATTAAAGATTTCCCTTTTTAATTTAAAAACTTTTAACAAAGGAATATTTAGATCTAGGTCTACATCTTTCAAACAAAACTGCATTTAACCAATACTGAGATGATCTTAAACTTTATAATTATTGTCTTGAAGCGGTTTAAGACACCCGTAAAGTTAATTTTATACTTGTTATAAGTTTATTCAAGATTCAGGTCTAGCCACCCTTACCTTTTCTGCAAGGAACAGGAATCCTCCCACTCAGGGAACGACAACAAGCGTTCGGTAATTTCCTGAGGTGCAGTTGAATAGTTCTTTATGTTATCCTCCAGAAAAAGGTAACACACAACGCCTGTTTTAACAGTTGCAAAAGATAAGGAAAATATACACACACAAAAAAAAAACTCTTGTGATACTTGTTTTGTGATGGCTAAACTCAGAATTAAATATATATACTTTGGAACTGAATAGTTTTGAGTCTGCAGGCTAAATGTAACACAGTTATGAAAATCAATATGCTTTTTAATCCTTTAGAAGCAGACTTATGAAATTATTATAATTGACTACCACACTGCTACACAGTTCTTGAAGAATGAAACTAATACAGAAAAAAGGAACGCTATATTATAGTATTTAATGCTTTCAATCCACTTCTCTTTGCAATCAATCCAAACATTAACTACAACTAAACCGTGCCGAAAAAAAACTCCTCAATTTCGCTCAAATTCGAAGAATAGTACCGGTAGCCTAGATTTCGGTATCTGGACCGACATGACAGTTTTGGGGACCAAAGAATGAATGAAAACAAAATAAAAAGAGAACATTGACCTTCATACCTCAGGTTACAAAACAGATCTCGTTAATGACATTAATAAATTCATACAATGCCAAAATACTGCACAATTGAAGGGTAATGTAACACACTGGCTAGGCGTCTGTGTAGACTAAGTATAATACTACAGCGATTATATTCGGAAATTTCCATTCACAAAACCCAACTAACCTTTCTGTCTATTCGATTAAATGATCAAATTCTGGGGCTAAATCCGGACCGTAGTTTTCGTGAGTGGAACAGATACAAGTCCCAAAGATTAAACTGAGGTATTTAAGTACCAAAGTTCACGTGGAAAGATGATGAGCACTAAAACCATAACTTTTCTTTTTTAGTTTTCGTTTTAGTCCTGGGCCCAGTTATGGTCATTTAAGCTATGAAGTTGTGATGTCTTTTGAAACATTTAAAGAAGGTTTGTTTTATTCCTTCAAAGAAATACATGTATAGCAAATTTGTTGACAAGTTTGTTGCCTCGGTGAATTTACATTCAGATACTATAAGTCTAAGGATAAGCCTTTATTATCCCGTGGGGAAATTATTCTTGGTCCTACATAATATATTTGATTCAAATAACAACGTCAATACAATGAAATTGATAGTAATATCGGTTTCAAGTTTTTCTAGCGAAACGTCTTTTTAAATCAACACTTTGATCAAAATCAACGTGTATCTTTAGATCAAAATTAAAATTCAAGTTATTAAATTACCCGACAGCAGAGCTAAAATTTATCACGGACGAAGGTGTCTATACTAACGACAGTAGACCTGCACTCTAATCGTAAATCCAGATCCCTAGTAGATGATATAGATTAGTAATAATGCGTAGTAGCCTCCATGTATTAAAAAAACTCTTAAAAATTGAACCAGTGAAACATATGGCGTTCAATATCTATCGAAGCAGGTGCTACAGGCAACGAGTGTTGTAGCGAGTCTATAGACCTACATCAGCTAGGAAGGGATAGCAGATATATCATAATGACGTGGATTGTTGTAACACATAACGCTTGCACACATGTTGAGAGCTGGTACATCACACTAACACATACGATGCACTGATGCTGAGGGCTAGGTCAGTGAGACAAATCTCTGAGTAGGTCGAATGTGCTCACCAGAGGAAAGTGTACACTAATTAAGGCCCGCCTAACCCACCGACTGTTCGTGTACACTCATAGAAGTTTTTTTAAGGGCATATGAGGTAATCTACTATAGCAGAACTATTAAGCTACATGTTATGAGAAACAGCTATGGCGTTACCACAGACTAATAGATTTCACATTCATTGCTGTACCTGTATCTTCCCTCGTCCATATAAAATTCAGGCCTGTTGTTTTTACAGAAACTGTGCTTTACCTTCTGTTAAGAACAATAATAATTATTGTTTTCATAGTCGCACAGAGATCACCTGTCTTGGCGATTTAAACTAAAGCACTCCTGTTTTAAAAATAAGTATTGGGTCGGTTGGTTAGTTTGTTGGTTGACATTCGCCGTCAGTAACTAGGTAACTCATGGACGGGTCAGAAGATTTATGTCTCACATTTTTCTTACCTAGTCACACAGAGGCAGATCGGAGAATAATTAAGTATGTTAGTTACATTCGAACTAAAACCTTATTCGTTTATTTTTATCAAGTTTCGTTCGTTTAACGCGGGGCCGACTGGTCCCTTTAGTTGCTTCATTAAAAAAACAACAACAAAAAAAAACAACACATAAACTAATACAGAAATCTTCAATTTATTAGGCTACCTTCTGGCACGATTCACATTATTATATTTACAACCACCTTCGCTTCACAATAAGAACTAAAATAGAGAATCTATATTTAAGTAGAAAAAAAAACGATTGTTGAAACCCCCTTAAGTATTAGATAAGACTCAACTGATGTCGGAGAAACAGAAACATTATGTACTACAGTATTAAGTTAAGTATTAACGATTATATATTCTTATTTTAGGAAAGCCGTCATAATTGGCAAGATTAGACCAAGAAAACGTGAAGGCGAATAGAAAGGCGGCCTACTTTACATTTCAGAGTAACCCAATTTGAAAATTGAAACTATCACGTGCATTGTATTTAAATGTAGGATTGGATATCTAGGCCTAGATCTTTATGTGGGTCTAGATAAGCTAAATTGTTCTATATATTGATATTTTACTTCGATTCTTAAACTGTCATCTAAATATCATATCGGCATCTGCATTAGTATGATCTAGATTTGTGTTGCTTTTTTAATCTAGGGTTTATTACATAGTTTAATTGTTCTGCTCTTTACAATGGCATTTCACTGAAAGCTCACACAAAATCAAAATGTGTTTATAATCTGGATCTAGATCTACAAGTTTTTATTTACTTATTTTTTTCTTATTCATATCCGTATCTAGGCCCAAGAACACTACCGGTAAACTCCTGGATCTAGATCTAGTCCCAGAGAGATAAGGACGCACCATCACACATGTTATAAGCACATGTTTCACATTTGCAGAGGCAGATTCTGTACCACCTGTGCCATAATGCCTAGATCTAGGTAAACAACAGGAAGCACACCGGCCCGGCACCACCAATGTTATATCAGGTCATTATTATCGACACTGCACAGTGCACACATTTCAGTTCACAGAATCACAGCCGCTGTCATCGTAAAACACGGCAAATGACAGACACACAAAAAAAATCAAATCTAACCTGATCCACATTAGAATTTTGATAGAATCACAAGGCTTCACAATTCAGCACAGAATCGCAAAGGAAATCGGCACTCGGCAGGCAAACTCATCAAATTGTCGAGAGAACTGGAGAGATTACCACTTATCATAGATGCCCTGACAAAAAATAAAAGTTGGAGGGGTAAAATACTTTAGACTGATGAACAAAACACGGCCTAGATAAATCTACTAGGCTAAATTAGGCCTAGCTCTCAGCTCTCACAACAACCACGATCCAGCTAAGAGTATATTTAGCGTAGCCTAGTCGCTGAAGTGTCGTATGGCAGAGGCAAAATCTCTCTCCTTCCACTGAATAACAGTGCATGGCTTCGCGTGCGGATCAAATGAGGACGCGACGAGGCCTACTAGCAGTACTAGGCCTTTACTACGCTCAACGTTGAACGGTTTCAGCGGGAGAATCGAGAATTGGAGCATGAAAGTGTGTTATCACAATGTTTGACTTGACAGGTGCTACGCCTAGTCTGGCTGGCTTTGAAGGATCTTACATTATGATTGCTTTTATCTTTTTTAAACTGTTATTTTAAGTATTATCAACAGCAGCAGCATCATCATCATCATCATCATCATCATCATCATTCTACTACTACTACTACTACTACTACTACTACTACTACTACTACTACTACTACTACTACTACTACTACTACTACTACTACTACTACTACTACTACTACTACTACTACTACTACTACTACTACCAACGACACCAAAGACAACAGAGTACAAAATCAGAGCTTTTTCCTTTTTTTTTTTTGTTGTTGTGACATTTCTTGAGCGTAGGCTGCTGCATAGTAGGGTTACCAAATCGGTTGCGACTGGCTTGAAGAAAGTACTAGAAATTACTCGAAGTTTAATTAACCTTTGCCCATCACGCTGCACACATGTTGTGGGGAGAGGGAGGGGGTGATGCGCTTTTGTGCTTGCACCTGTTTGTTTTGATCTACACATCTTCCGTCCCAATTTAATAGCTTTTACCTATGCAAACCTTTGAAAAATGCCCTAAAATATTGCGCACACAAGGAAGATGCCTTGGGTTGTACAATGGGCGTGTAGGCCTAGTGTTATATAAAAATTATGTAATCTAGGATTCCGGAAATTTCCCGAGTTCCTAAGCCTAGAATTTTAGAGCAGAGCGCGATAGAATTGATTGATTTTTGAGAGAGAGAGAGAGAGAGAGAGAGAGAGAGAGAGAGAGAGAGAGGGGGAGATATGAAAAGAGTGATGTAACTTCACTGTTACTCTATCATGGTCTGTGTTTGATTCCCAGGCTCTCAAACCATGATTCTTGGTGCGAATGGTGTGCTACCAAGCATAGCCCTACGGCAACTTAGTGATGAATTGATGATGTGGGTTTATTCATCAGCCACAGATATTTTTATTACTAGCAATCTGTGCCATCAGCTTATATAGAATTTACACTGTCATCGACATCGAAATTGATGCAATGCTTTCATCTTGTCAAATCTGGTCGTACTGTCAAAGTATACAAATATTACATTGATCATTGTTTGTTGTTGGCTGATCTAGGTCGAAACTAATTATTTCAACACGCGAAGTAGTCCCGCCAATACTGTAACATATAGGATATATACCTATAAATTTACGATATTTTTACTTAATATAATGAAACATATTGTTATCTTAAAATATTTAAGGGATAGAACTTTAGAAGGACGGCAAAGCATAAGTAACTCAAATTAGACGTTTAAAAAGCATGTTGTAAAGGTGAGCTTTTCTTTTTCGTTTATCTAATAGTTGAATTCGGTGGGCCATTAAAACGGTGTTTTTTTCGGCTTTTTGCGAACCTCAGTATAATTCGATACCTGCAAAACTATCATCTAAAATCGCTTACTCTTCTCTAAGCTCTTTTTGTTGAGGCCGGCAACTAGGTAGGAAAAGGAGTAAGGAACAAAATGTAATGCCTTAATAACTTCAGCTATCAGCCCTGTGAGTATAAGAGTGGATGCTGGGTACTTAAACATATCTTAAAACTCCCACAGGCACACACACACACACACACACACACACACACACTAGTCTAGCAGTAGCAGTAACTAACAGGACTCGATACAGTTGACCTCTTTTAACCCTAGACTTTGACCTGGAAAAAAAACACCAAAAAAAAAAACAACTAACTGACACAGACTGAATGAAACCCTAGTTTGTGGAGAAACGACAGTGTAAAACCGAAAATGTCTGTCTTGGGAGTAGAAGTAAAACACACAACATATAACAAAAACTGACCTAGAACCATTTGGATTTAAATTTCGACCTTATTTTCGGTTTCATCCAAAGTTGGCCTCAGGTCAGACAGCGTTCGGTTACGGCATAGCATTATGAGTGAAATTTGTTGTTTGTGTTGTTGTTCTTTTTGTTGTTGTTGTTGTTGTTGTTGTTGTTGTTGTTGTTGTTGTTGTTGTTGTTGTTGTT
>RQTK01000193.1:582299-593313 GCA_003991915.1 Elysia chlorotica
ACTACTACTACTACTACTACTACTACTACTACTACTACTACTACTACTACTACTACTACTACTACTACTACTATTAATATTAATATTAACGAATGGCAAAACAAAATGCATGGGATATAATTTTATTCAATATTCAATGATTTTATATTCCCTTAAAAGTCGACCTTGCAAATTTGCTATTAAGGATCATCGATTCTTGAAAATAAGAAGTATGACTTTGACCTTTCTGACTCTGTGCTTTATTTAAAGCCTCAGGCTTAGTAAAATCAAATTATGTATTCAGGATCGCATTCTAATAGCACTATGATTCTTGTTTCACTTAATTCGTGAAACACGCGAACAAATATTTTCTGTCAAAAGCCTATAATATAGTAATTGTGTGTGTGAAACTTAACCAAGACGAAAGTCATTAAATTTTTTTCATTTTTCACATTTGTCAAAGTAATTCTAAACAGAGCGAAATTCAAATCGTTTCAGCAATAGTAAAAGAACGCTTACATACAATACATTACCATAAAATCATACCCATTTTTAACAACATTTAGCAACATATGATTGTTCCAAGGAACTCGTGTATTTCTACTAAGTGACAAAACCTCAATCTCTTAAAAAAATTAGACACAAAGAAACTAGCGCTGTAATGCCTTAAACAGATTCTAACCTTGTTGATCTTTATCATTTTTTTAATTAATTTTGCTGGAGTTAAAATTGACTGCTTCTTTTTCTCACATCAATCTTCGGAGTTCGAGTGTTTTGACAAGTATTGAATAAATTAATTTTTGATGTATGGGTACGGGCCAACCAGCCGTCAAGTGCCAGGTATGCAGTTATTGTATCATTATTTTATTGGGCTGGATCATCGATCAATATGCAGAGCTGGAAATAACAGGGGTCAATGTCCTGAAGTAGTAAAGCGCTAACTATAAAAAAATAAAACAAGAAAAGTGGGGGCTGGGGTTTCTGTTTACCATCGGGAAAACGTAACGTGATTTAGTCACGTTGACTCTCTCTCTCTCTCTCTCTCTCTCTCTCTCTCTCTCTCTCGCTCTCTCTCTCTCTCTGTCTATATATATATCTACATTTGTACCTATCTATCTTTATCCCTCTCTACCCCACCCCCATGCTTCCTCCTCACTCTTTTACTCTCCCTCTCTCTATCGTCTCGTTTTATCTCTCTCTGCAACTATCTCAAATTACAGGTTTAAACCACATTTAAATTTTTGAAAAAATCTTTGCCCTCATTTCAAGGATATTCCACTGCTGTTTGTTTTAGTTTGTGCTTTCTTGCAGTCCATTGTGACATTGCTTACGCGTAGGCTACTACATAGTAGGCCCCTACTGACCTACTACATAGTAATGTTCATTAAATCGGCTGTTACCGGCTTGGAGAAACTACTAGAAACTACTCGAAGTTTAATTAGCCTTTTCCCATCAACTAGCACACAATCATGTTATGCGGATTCAAACGTTCTTGTGCTAGCACCTTTTTGTATTGATCTACACTGTACACACCTTGCGTTTAAAAGAAAATAATATCAAAGCTTTTAACTATTCAAATAGTGCGCAGACAAGGAAGCGCCCTAAAGGAGTGCGATGTGAAAAGGTTTAGGAGAGAGGGGGCGAGTAGAGTTAATGGATAATTATGTCTAACGATTTATAGATCAGTAATTTGTGTATATAAGAGCAAAGCGCGGTAGAGTGATAGAAATTGATTGATGGCAGTATTGTAGAGAGATGGGTGTTTACACTTCTGATCGTATACATATTGCCACAGTGAGCGCTGTTATTTGCTGTTGTTGAGATAGATCATAGATCTAGATTATTGCCAAGAACTGATTTAGATCTATAAATTCTTGAGTTGTATTCTTAACCCTCAGACAGGGCATTACATTTTGTCAACAAAGTTTAATTACTGCGTTTATACAAGTGTTTCCCTAGTAATCTTTATTTTTGTTAATGTTGATAAGATAGTGTGTCCGAGTCTACGTGAATTATAAATATTCAACAATTGACCTACAACGGGACCCACTTTACCGAATCAACGTCACATTCATCATTAGCAACTAAGCTGCATCGCGGAAAAAATCCATTACTAATAAAATGTCCAATTTTTTTATACATGCCACTTCAAAGAGAAGTAGCGGGGAAGCCAGGACTTTTGTCTAAAAAAAAAAACCCACAAAAAAAAGCTCACTAAACCCAGTAGGAATCACGGAGGCTTAAGCGGGTATCGATCCCCTAAAACGTCCAAATTAAAAGCCGCGCGCTTTATCCTAGGATAATTTACTTCAGAGGCGTAAGTGAGTGAGTGAATAGGTTTCTTAACATCCAATGTCAGCAACAGTGCTTCTATGGTGGATGGGTCCCCGGACTAATGTCTGACGATTTTACACCTAGACAGCTTAGGGATACCAGGACTCCTATGCAGGTATTCACATTATACACCGTTACCGCCCAACCAGTAGGGGGGAAGTTGCACATAATATTATAGATTTTGTCAGATTGTGGGGTTTCAAACCCGTGACTTACCTATTAGGAGACCAACGCTTTACCATTTGCGACACCGCTCCCCCACTCCTACTTCAGAAGCTGCTGCTCACCTCTAAGAATTTATAAGGAAGGCCTCACGTCTGATCTCAGTCACATCAGTTTTGTTAAATCGATTTTAGGCATTGTACGCTGCTCCAAGAAATGACACACTCACGTATCCCTAATATTTGCCAAAGGGGTTTGGGCTTGGATTATAGGTTTTTTTATCCGATTTTCCTTAATCATGTATCAAGTAACAGAATGGTGTCGAAAAGGAATAGAACGGACGGTCAGATACAAAAACTCGTTTGTACTAGCCTTCTTTAGATTGATAGAGAGATGTTATACTTAGTGGAATTAGTGTGTATGTGTATGTGTGTGTATTTGTTTACAATTATTATGCATTTCGTCTTAGAGAAACAATTGCAACCATAATTTTTATTTGTGCACGTAATAGGTAGCTCTAGGTTTGTGACTGCCCCCTCTAGTTCTAATCTTTTTTAACCTTTTTCTCTCAGTTATTCGCATTCTTCGGCGCCACGAGATCTTGCTGTCTTTTAAAGCATCTTTAAATGTAAGACTGCTTTATTTTTCTCAATATAAAAAAAAAGATTTATATTTTTTATTCTTGTTTTACAACCAAGATAGGGCCTATGTCCATTTTCCCTTCATCCTATTCATTAATATTTATAAAAGTGCATAGATCTATCTATTTTATATTAATGGTAAAAACGTAACCGTTAAAAATTCCTGTTCGTAGATGTGTGGGAGGGGAAAAATGAACACGCGTATCCTCATTTGAAAATAATGAGGTTAAATCGTTTTTCGATTTATTTTTATCATAAAATACCACCTTTTCTCTTAGATATCGCATAATCTGGTTCTTACGTCTTAAAAATCAATACACTCTTGAATAAGTGTCCTTCAATCCCGCTGTGCCAGCTATAATTATCAATAATAGTTGAGAATCCACGAAATTCGTAGGAATTGTGGGAGGGACAAAGCCGAAGGATTAAAACTGTGCTAAAACTCAAACTTATATATAAATTTGGGAAATCAAATGTTTTCATGATGAAAATAATGCGCCAAATCTTTAAAAATACGAAAAAATCGTTATACACTTTCCCCCCTCTTTTTGTCGTTTGATTGATATTTGATCTTTTGCTTGGACATTTTTATAAATCATAGACAACTGATCCACATGCTGTTAGTTGTTTTATATGCCATTGAGTTTCTTAAAGTAGGCTTAATTTTATCTTCTAAATTTGCAATATTAACCAAGCATTTTAACTTTTTAAATTGTGCAATGAGCGTGGTAAAATAATGCGCGCTTACAAAAATATATTGTGCATGAACCGAACTTTCGAATTGTTTGTTCTTGAAGGAAGGGATGAAGCAGTTGCATCTGTTCATATCTTTGGAATAATATTTTCTTGTTTTATTTTTAATACGTTGGTTTTAGGTAATTTGTATGAATTGAAACATTTATACTTTAAATAAATGCGCTAATTCAAATATACAGTCAAAATACCACCTACCTGAGTAATTTCGTAACTTTATCTTGTGCACTTTTTTAAATAAAGATTTTGGGGGTTTTAAATATTTTGGTTTTAGCTCAATTATATTAAGAAGTTATGTAGACAACAACAAATATTTTGTTCTTGAAAAAATGTATTGATTTTAATTTGTTTTGAAGCCAAAAGGGGCAAAATCGCGCCAATGGAGAGGCGTCTCAAAGATTTTGTATTTCCCGAGGCAAGATTTTCCGTAATCCTTTATTTCAAGGGAATGTATATGTTTCGTAATCCTGTCATCTTTTCTATCCATTAACAGGGAACCCATTTGGGTCTAATCAAGGCTTCAAAGACTTTTATCCTTTTCAAATTCTTTTACGGGCTTTTATGAAATGAAGGGTCTAAAGTACAACGTGAAGGTAAGCTTACGACTTGTCTTAAGATATGCGAGTACGGAGGCTAACGACGAGTCCTAAGCTACCGACAGTTTGTAGTTGCGCTCTTTAGATTGCTATACATTTACTATAAAAAAATTCAATAGGTAATTTAATATATGTTTCCTTTCACAAAATTTTTCTAAAATATCCTTGAATTTTCCAGACAGTAATAATTGGTTTCGACTTCCATCCTTAATACGCTTCAAAATAATGTTATCTTTTATTGTACAGTTTGATCGTTGAATGTATTATATATTTTGTTAGTCAATGAAAATCGTATGTTGTTACATTTTTCTATAAACGTTATGAATCTATGCATTTCATGTTGTAAAATCGTTTAATAATGCAATTCAATATTTCACCAATAGCAAAATGAAATATTTAACAAGTCTTGCCAAAGTTTATCTTTTTGGTACAGCTCTTTCGCGTCGCTATTTCCTTAGAATGTTTATAAACGCATAAATAAAGGTGGATAACTGAAATTATTGTGCCTACTTGTGCCACATTGCTACCTTGTTTTTTCGGCGAGATAGATACGTGTATGTCTAGATTAGTAACAAGAAGATAGATTCAGATAATTTTATGTTACTTCGTATGTCGGTAACAAGTATTTAAAGGAGTTTGTTCTCTTGTCTCAAGGCTGCTTAGGGGGGAGTTTTTGTTTGTTTGTTTTTAATTTTTTTTAAGGTTTTTGTTAGACATGCTAGTGATACACGAATTGCATGTATATAAGTTTATTATATGTCATGAAACTCTCTAAGACCACCTATTGTTAAAATAATATATCTTCTTTTGTTTTACAGTTTTGATCGTCATCAAAGAGGCTTTCTGACTAGCCGATGGAAATAACGAATTTTTACCTACTGCCACAAAGAGACATACATATTTTATGTTAAAGACAATTTGTGCTTTTTCTTCGCTTGCAGCACACTAGTACAAGAGTGAGCACTGTTGCTCCATTCATTGTCTTTCACATATTCAATAATATTGCACAATAATATTGAGCGTGTATAATGACCACCAAACTGTCAATTAGTCAATATTGTTGATTGAAAACTGTCAATTAGTCAATATTGTTGATTGAAAAGTTTAAGCGCGTGTGGGCTGCTTTAGTTTTATTTGAATAAAAAGCAAGTCACAAACTCTAGTTTGAAATTTGAAGAACCTGGTTATTCCAAAACAAAAACTTGCCCTGTCGTAGGAATTTTTGTGAGTTATCCATCTTCAAACACAAGCAACCTCTTCCAATGGTGCTATAGATTTTCAGATTTGTAGTTTTTTTTATGTGAAGACACCGGCAAAAATTAATAAATGCATTTCACATAATACACTTATGAACTACTAGCCATTTCCGTACAAAACCTGCGTGATTCCAGCCTCTGGTGTAATTTTAAAAAGTATTTTACGTTTATAAAGAAAACCTGAAAATGTTGTAAAAGTTATCTTGATTTTTAGAGCTTCTTCTTTTTTTAGGTTCAGGTCGAAAATTTAACTAGATCTATAAAGTTCAATGAAAATTAATGTATACTTGTTTGTTTGTTTGTTGTTGTTTAGATTAGTTAGCGTTTTTTTTATGGGCAGCCATCACTACTACGAAATAATACTGCCTGACAAAATAGCCCTTTATGTTCTTTTTTTTAAATGGTGAATTATCGAAGTGTTCAGGAGTGTCATATTTATCTCAGACTGTTGCTTGATAAGGTATCCAACGCCGAAAGCAGGCATCAAAGAGCTCGTCTTCTAACTAAGCTACGTAACACTTGATAATATCACATTCACTAAAGAACTCCATGGTTGTGTCCCATTGCATGTTTAATCATATCGATGTCATGTATAAATGTTTTAGTTATTTACTTATAAATATTGAAACGCATGTCGTTGTTGTTGTTGTTGTTGTTGTTGTTGTTGTTGTTGTTGTTGTTGTTGTTGTTGTTGTTGTTGTTGTTGTTGTTGTTGTTGTTGTTGTTGTTGTTTTTATATAAGTTAAAATTCAAAGTCATGCCAATTTTCTTCAACAAACACTTCCATTTTTTTTCTCTTAATAAAGGCAGTTTAAGTTAAAACTTGTTCACGTCACTGAAGACGAAAATTGCAAACGTTGATCACACATCTTGGCACCATGTCACTGAAATGTAAAGAGGGCACCGTGGAGGGTAGAAAAAGATGTGGCAGACCAAGGAGGCGTTAGGTTCAGAACATTTAATTAAGGGAGGCGTGGAATCAAAATCTACGTTACATGACAGATAGGCTTCCGGAAAGTTGATGTAGACAAAGGAGACTATGTCCAAAAAGAACACACGATGACGTGTAACAATGGGGATCGTTTTGCTGGGAGTAGCATTTACTGGTCTATCAGCGATGACAGGTAGAGAACCATTTTTTTTTAAAATTTAAATGTCAGGAACTATAGGATTGTCCTGACAAGAAAATGCAAATCATACTAGAGAA
Source organism: Elysia chlorotica (assembly GCA_003991915.1). Taxonomy (NCBI): domain Eukaryota; kingdom Metazoa; phylum Mollusca; class Gastropoda; family Plakobranchidae; genus Elysia; species Elysia chlorotica. The sequence goes on from RQTK01000193.1 coordinate 589,228, forward strand.
GTATTAATTATTAGAACCAAAACAATGCAATATTATTTTAATTGCCAACACCCATATCCGAAAACTATCAGGATCTTCATGTTCATGTTGTGGCACAAATAAATATATTAGTGCCAATCTCAAAAGATTGCGTGAAATAATAGTGTCCAATGTCGTTTGTTATTTTTAACTTTTTTGTTTGTTATGTTTTTTGTTTTGTTTTGGTTTGTTTTATTTGTGTTCTTGTTTTTTTAAATTTATTTATTTATATTGGGGTGTGGGAGTTGGGTAATTAGGTGGGGACGCCATTCTCATTTCGGACCATAGAGATACTGCTTGGTGTATGGAATATACATTAGTGCAAAAAAGCAAAGTAGGCTATTTAATGTTCGTGTGTTGATGGTTGTTATTTTGTTGTTGCTTTTTGTGTTGTTGTTGATGTTTCTATTGCTGCTGCTGCTGCTGCTGTTGTTGTTGTTGTTGATGTTGTTGTTGTTGTTGTTGCTTTTGTTGCTAATGTTTTATATTATTGTGTATCGTTGTCTCACTGCCTTCTTGGGTTAATTTCAGGAGAAAACAAATTGAGATGGATATGGAATTAACAAGAGCCCTAAAGTATCAAGACAAACATTGGAGTACACCAGGTTATTCGGCCAGGGAAAGATTCAACCTTGCGAGGAGAACATGTGAAATGAGGATGAAAACACCTGGTGGCGTAAAAAATGCAAAGATTATTTTTAAATTACTGTTAGTGGTGATTAAATCGTGGAACGTTGCATCGATCTCAAATCAAATATCAGCTACCTTGTTTTGTTATCATTATTATTTTACTATTATTTATGATTTTTGAAAGTCTTTGTCGTTGTTGTTTTTTCTGTTGTCATCTTTGTTGTGGTAGTTATTATTTTGTTGTTGTTTGGTGGTGGTTGTGGTGGTGGTGGTGGTGGTGGTGGCTGTGATAAATGTTTCGCTCTATCTCTCTGGATTTAACATTTCCTAGTTCCCTCAGGAACCATACACGAGACTTATTCACATTCCTATTTCCCTTTTGATTTAAAAGCAAGGAGGAGACACCATTTTTCGTCAAGTTTTTGTTTGTTTTGCTTTTTTGTGTTAGATGCATCTTCATAAGATAAGATATAACTTTATTTGACCCAAAACAACAACATACAAACAACCAACTTACCCCACTCCCTTAAAAATATTTTTAACAACTTCATGGTTATATGTACGAGCTACGTGATTCGAAAATACAACCACTTTGAAGATGCAGGTCTACACAGTTTTCATTGTTTAAACCTCTTAACAAATTCTAAGATGGTTAATTAGCTTTTCAGATGTTCTTAATGCGATCTACTAATTCGGAAATAATCTTACCATGCAATCGCATTCAAATGTGTCCTCGGTAGTATAGTGGTAAGTATCCCCGCCTGTCACGCGGGAGACCGGGGTTCGATTCCCCGCCGGGGAGGGTATTTTTTTTTATTTAATTATTTGCACGCTTATTTTGCTTTTAAATTCTTCCTTGTCTGAAGAGCTCAGATGTTTGTGTTCAATAACATAACCCTGGCATAAAGGCACAATTCCAACCAAACAGAGAAGTTATAATTTATTGGTTAGATAAAAGTTACCCCACAAAATAATTATCTCCTTGATTAAACCTCAATGAGTCTAGTGAATCTAAAATAAAGTGGACACAAGCAAGCACGGTGTTTTCTAAACACAAAGAAAAAGAGAGAAAAATAGAAATTTTGTTTATTTGTATCTTTGTTGATAAACATAAAGTGTTAACATTGTATAAGCTCTATTTTAGACGGATTACAAAACCAATTTCTGACAAATTTACGTGCTGACACACAAAAATGATACCATGGCTCTTGTCTCAGCCAGAGAAATTGAGAGACAGATATAAAAAAAGACAGACAGAAACATATAAAGACAGACAGATAGATAGATGGATAGAAAGAAAAAAGAAAAGAGAGAGAGAGAGAGAGAGAGAGAGAGAGAGAGAGAGAGAGAGAGAGAGAGAGAGAGAGAGAAATAATAATAACAATAACAATAGTCATAATAACAATTATTATCAGTATTATTATTAAAGAATAATAGTAGCTTGCATAACATACTGGTCTGAAATAGAAAATTGTATTACAATTTTTTTTTTACAAAAGTTTAAGTGCTCTAGGCAGAAACGAATTTCTGTATCTTTCAAGTCTACATTGCAAGGCTCTTGGCCTCCCTGAGAGCTCGGAAAAACTTAATTGGCTATAAAGAGGATGGTTTTTATCTTTTAAAATTGAAACAATCTTAATTTGACATTTACATAAGTATAGCATATCTACACGGGGGAAATATTCTATGGGTTTACAAACTTTAATACATTTGGAGATTATTTTGTCTAGTTTGTATGTTTTTGATGCATTTGCATTTCCACCCCAACAGACCAGAGCGAAACAGATCACACTCTCAATGACTGATTTATAAAAAAGACACATTAATTTCTTATCGACATGAAATGAATTGAGTTTCCTTAAAAGGTAGAGGCGAGTATTTAACCGTTTCAAAAGAGCAATGATATGAGGGTTCCAATTTAATTTATTGTCTAGAGTGACACCAAGATACTTGTAAGTGTCTACTTGTTCAACCTCCTCGCCATTTATAAAGAGGGGGGACATTGGTGATTTATTTTTCCTGAAATCGATAATCATCTCTTTCGTTTTATTGACATTTAAAAGCAGGTAATGATCTTCACACCAACTGACAAACCAACGGATTGTCTCTCTGTAGTTTGCTTCTTCTTCTTCTCTTATTAATCCTAAAATTGATGTGTCATCAGCAAATTTCAATAAATGAGAATCATGTTGGTTAGTAATTGCACAATCATTAGTGTATATGGTAAATAACACAGGTGATAAAACAGCTCCCTGAGGAGCTCCAGTGCTAGTGGAAATAGTATCTGAAAGAACAGTATAAGAGCAATTCTCTTTTTGAATGTTGTTTAACTTTACAAATTGAGGCCTTGATGTTAGAAAGTTAATGATCCAAGCAATCAGATTTATGTTCAAATTAATTTTTTGCAATTCATCGACCCAAAACAACAACATACAAACAACCAACTTACCCCACTCCCTTAAAAATATTTTTAACAACTTCATGGTTATATGTACGAGCTACGTGATTCGAAAATACAACCACTTTGAAGATGCAGGTCTACACAGTTTTCATTGTTTAAACCTCTTAACAAATTCTAAGATGGTTAATTAGCTTTTCAGATGTTCTTAATGCGATCTACTAATTCGGAAATAATCTTACCATGCAATCGCATTCAAATGTGTCCTCGGTAGTATAGTGGTAAGTATCCCCGCCTGTCACGCGGGAGACCGGGGTTCGATTCCCCGCCGGGGAGGGTATTTTTTTTTATTTAATTATTTGCACGCTTATTTTTCTTTTAAATTCTTCCTTGTCTGAAGAGCTCAGATGTTTGTGTTTAGTTTGAAGAAAAAAGCCTACCACTTTTTGTTTAGGCCCCAATATAAATGAAATCTGCAACAAAAGACACCTTATAGTACTTTTGATGTTGTGGTTAAAGATATAGACAAAGAGGGAGATAGAGAGAGAGAGTGAGAGAGAGAGAGAAGAAAGGAAGATACAAAGAGAGATAAAGAAAGAAAGAGCGAGAGAAAGAGAGAGTAAGAGAGAGAAAAAGATAGAGAGTTATCAAGAAAGGGAAATCAGGAGAAAGAGAGAAAGAGAGATAGATATATAGATAGATAGAGAGAGAGAGAGAGAGAGAGAGAGAGAGAGAGAGAGAGACAGAGAGACAGAGACAGAGAGAGAAAGAGATTGAGAGAGTGAGAATGAGATAATGAGTTAACGATGTCAATAATAATACAATTAAATTAGCGTTTCTGAATACTCCTCTATCTATTTTTGTGTCCCTCGTTCTGAAAGGGGCTATAGTTTTATAGACAAGGAGATAGAGAAAAAGGGATGGAAAGAGAGAAAGAAAAAAAAATAAGGATAGATATATAAATAATAGATAAAAAGAGAGGAAGGGAGAGAGAGAGAGAGAGAGAGAGAGAGAGAGAGAGAGAGAGAGAGAGAGAGACA
>RQTK01000193.1:602689-619795 GCA_003991915.1 Elysia chlorotica
GTAGTAGTGGTAGTAGTGGTAGTAGTGGTAGTAGTGGTAGTGGTAGTGGTAGTGGTAGTGTTAGTGTTAGTGGTGGTAGTAGTAGTAGTTGTTGTTGTTGTTGTTGTTGTTGTTGTTGTTGTTGTTGTTGTTGCTGTTGTTGTTTCGTTGTTGTTGTTGTTGCTGTTGCTGTTCTACTACTACTACTACTACTACTACTACTACTACTACTACTACTACTATTACTACTACTACTACTACTACTACTACTACTACTACTACTACTACTACTACTACTACTACTTTTCCACAGTGGTAGAGGTAGGCTTTTAATGAAAAAGGCCGAACAATGGTTGATGCAAGATAGCATATCACTTAAAAAGATGTAGTAAGTACCCTAGCTATGAAACTCCTTATTTTAAGGAGCGTATTTGTCTTATGGTATAGCCATGCTGCCTTTAAGTGGCAGGACGATTTGATGCCGTTGCATCTACAAGTCGAGGATTCTAATCCCACAAAGTGCAGTCATTGTTCGGCCTTTTTCATTAAAAGCCTGCCGCTACCATTGTGAAAAAATACCTGAAAAATCCAGATATACTCATAGTTAATTTAATGATCTGCCTCTAAAAGTAACAATAATATAAACAAATAAAACAGTTTAGTGCTTATGTGTCTCAGATAACTTAAATATTATGAAAGGGAACAAACGGCTAGCTTTTGCAAGTAAATATTTTCAGAAAAATGATTAAATGAAACTCACAAGCGCTGCAATTAAATAAACGTCCATCTTATAACTCTTATTATCTTATTCTTTTTTTCTTTCGTTTTGGTATTAAAGGAGCACTAAGGAGGATTATATACGACAAGAGTAAAGACTAACAAATTTTCCGGCTTTTGAGATAGTTCGGGTAAAACGCAGGTCTCACGTCTCAGCCAGTCAAATGATATTGATGCTGATGCAACCATTAGATGTTGAAACCCGATAAATAAATTTTGCTTAATCATGGGATTGAATTGGACACAAGTACCTTCCAAATTGAAGCCCAACGTTCTACCCTTTGCACCAGCTCGGCTCGTCTTATAATCCGTCTTTCGTACGGTAAGTTTTAAGTTTATTTTAGTACTCAACAGCGCAAACCGTTGTCTTGACGTCACACTGCTCAGCCAATCAGATTCTTCCTCTCTCGTAGCTTGCATTGCGGGTTGAGTATTGCTAGTCTCTACAATCGCGGTTTCAGTGGCGAACATGGCGAAGGCTTTTCACGAACGGCCGTGTTGTGGGAAACGGAGATAAGGATTTCGGCATTAAAGAATCGGAACTACAGTACATGAAATCATAAAGAGCGAGTAATTGTTTCGAAATCGGATACTTTTTTAAAGGTGTAAAGGAAATATTTCTTACGCACCAGGTAAGTCGAACTGATTTTCTACTCTTTTGTAAAATGCAAAATCAACGTTAAAAGCTATTTTTCAGTTAAAGCATTTTAGCGATCTCGCTTCTTTTCAGTTTTGTCGGTAGATATTGATTTAGAAGTGAATTGTTTTTAAAATAAATGTTAAGTTAAACAAACATATTAGTATTGACAAGAACATCGCTTTAGTTTCACTGACAATCTCAAGAAAACGACGATTTCTCAGATTTGTGTGGAAAATAACTGGTTTACTACTCATTGAAACTTCTTTGAATATTATAATGAGGTAATTGATTTTCATAGTTCATCAGCACATTTCTCTTTTGCAGTTTAAAAAAATGTTCCTCTCATAAAATCGTTTTTTTACCTGAAAGTCGTCACATTAATAATGCAACTTAAAATGGTACTAAGTCAATTGTTTGTCATTTGAATGTGTATTTTATCTGGAGATTTAGAACTTGTTTCTGTTGTGTTTTAATGGCGGCCTGTTCTGTTTGGAATGCGTCAAATAGACAAACAATGGCGTAGTCCTCTATTTATAGAATCAAGAATATCTACTAGGATATTATCACAAGATTAGACTTGTTGTAATGAACATTATATTTTTTGCGCAATTAAAACATAAATGCAATCTGTGAACTTGATGTTTTGCTAGATTCTTTATGTGTAAATAATTAACCAGGCAACTTTATTATTATTTATTGTTAATACACTTTTTATTATGATTTTTATCGAAGAACTAGAGAGTTAAAGTAGATCTATTGCCAATCGTACGTAGTGCATAAATTTTACCCTTGTCCGTAAGTCTTTATGTGTCTCCACTTTGTAAATAGTCTTGGAATATTTGAGTAATACATGCAATACATGCAATACTGAATAGGTATACGTACAATTTCATGCGTTCACTTCACATTAAAACAACAATATGCCCCCCCCCCCCGCCCCAAAACAACAACTACAACAACATTATTAACACAACAACAACAACAACAACAACAACAACAACAACACAACAACAACAACAACAACAACAACAACAACAACAACAACAACAACAGCAACAACAACAAAAAACAAAACATACGGTTAGGGTTTCGATCGCTTCATATAAGTAGGATTAGTGAGTACCTTTGGTATGCAAATATCATAAACAATTTAAAATTAATGTTTAAAAGTTGACGTTGTGTTGACGCTATAAAGTTGCGGGTCACAGTTTTATACAGTACAGTATGCTATCGAATAGCAGAAAACTTTATAATGAAAAGCAAGTAAACGGAAATAATAAAAAAAACAACGACATTTCAGCGATTATATTTACGAGATTTTACTGAAATTAAGAAGCACATCTTAAATGGCAGATATATAAATATAGTAGCTAATGAACAAGAGGTGCAACTCAATACATGTATTCTGACTCAAATAGAGCACATAGTTTTAATCCTCTATCAAACTTGGAATTCGATAAAAGTGCATCTTAATTAGGACTAGATAAGATAAGATAAGATAAGATAAGATATAAAATATACTTTATGCAGCACTCTGGTGGAAATTGCAACTCACATGCACAATCACACTAAAAATAGATAATACGCAAACAAATAGTTTTATATAAAATACAATGAAAAGAAAGTCATAGGTATCAATAATAATAAATAAATCACGAATGGCTCAGAACCTATTTTATATGTACGTTTGATGTTCAACTTGTCAATAAATTTCTAACACTGCAGTCAACGATGATGAACCATCAAGTGTGCGTTTATGTGTACAATGTATTAAGCTTCGAATCGACTCGTGCAAAGCTACAATAAACATTGATCCAGTGGTTCTCACGTTGATGCATCAGTGACTCCAATCAATACCTGACACCCCTGTGTGTTACCTGCAGAGCGCGGAGGTGGGGGTGGAGGCGTGTTGAGTTGGTTGCTCACTGTCCAAATTCAACACTGTATAGATCATATTGTGGACGGGTCTCAGGACAATTTGACGAACTACCACATAGACTGAGCGGAGATGCCAAGGCTCTCATTGTACTGTCACCGACCCAACCAGTAGGGGACAAAATTGGACAAATAAATGTATGACTAATCGCGGGTTTCGAACCCAGTTGCAGTTTTGACAATGGTTGCACTTCGTTTATGTTTTTGTTGTTTCCATTGTCTTTATTTTTGTTGTTGCTGTTGTTGTTATTGTTGTTGTTGTTGTTGTTGTTGTTGTTGTTGTTTTTGTTGTTGTTGTTATTGTTATTGTTGCTGCTGTTGTTGGTGTCTTTGTTTCCGGGCGTTTTTTTCTTCGTCTTGATATATATTTACAGGATTTCTTGGTTTTGTCGTTAAGATAATAATCTGATGTTCAAATACATTTCCTACCTAGATTAAGGGAGAAAACCAAATATCTTAATAGGCAAATTTATACTTTGATTTGTTTATTCGAATTGAAGCATTTTAAAACAACATCAATATACACAATACATCCTAAGGGTAATAATATATATGAACATTTCTACAATGTGTTGGACTTAACTTTTCTCTCTCTCTCTCTCTCTCTCTCTCTCTCTCTCTCTCTCTCTCTCTCTCTCTCTCTCTCTCTCTCTCCTCTTTCTCTATTTATCTCTGTCAGTGTCAGTATAAGTTGACCTGCTGAGACAGAGTCATAGTATCCCCGCACTGCCTCAGTAAAGTGTGGACGAACTTGTCAGACGTTAGTCTTGATGTCCGTCCACAATATAGCCAATATAGTACTGACGTTGGACGCTAAGCAAAAACAGCAACAACTCTCTCTATCTCCCTTTTTGTTCTACATTTTAAAAAAAATTCCCTCCTACTATCTCTTAAATGAACTCTTGGAGTCGAAAGCCTAAACCCAAAATATAACATTCACCATCAATCAGAACTGTACAGTGTACTCCGCCTCCCAAAGTTTCCCTACTCTCTTTGGTCAACAAGAACAAGGGCCATAAATCTTCTCGCAAAGTTATGTCTCGTACGTCCAATATACAAATCGATTGTACTGGCCCTGCAACCAGCGCTGATCTCCCCTCAATAAGACCGACTTAGGAGACACGAATACAACGTGGAAACTATTGACCAGCACTTGTCGATGACCCTTGTCCGAGAGATCCAGTGGTTAAGACAGTGGGGAGATTGAGGGGGATAATGACCATGTTTAAGCGTGGAAACAGGATACGAAAATGGCTTCAAGATTAGATCTTGGTTGAAGAAACAAGACTTTTTTCGCTCTAGTGATCAGCAGTAATATGCTTCATACAGGCTCAATGAAAAACGACCTAAGTCACATACATTCCCGTTTTGAGAAAACTCAATTTTAAGTTTGAAAATACCATTAGTGAATAAAATAATGTTTAAGATAAGGTATAAGGTAAAATAACTTTATTTGCCTTTTAAAGGCACATTTGATGATTCGTATATACATCATAACAAAACAGTATAGACAGTTACGACATGAGTTATTACAAATATCGATACTCATAACAGCATCAATAATAACAATAATAATAATAAAAATAATAATAATGATAATGTTAATAATAATGACAGTAAGAATAACAATAGTCATAATAAATATTATCATCAATATTATTATTTAAATAATAATAGTAGCTTGCATAGCAACTTGGTCTGAAATAGAAAACTGCATTACATTTTTCTTTATAGAAGTTTAAGTGCTCTATGCAGAAACGAATTTTTGCACCTTTCAAGTCTACATTGCAAGACTCTTGGCCTCCCTGAGCGCTCAGAAAAACTTAACATAGTTCACACCAATTATTTCTCTGGGATCTGGTCGTTTATCTATTTGATATCTTTGGAGGAAAATTGTATCGTTATGAATAGTGGTAGGCTAATATTACATAAAATCACATAAAAATACACAAATAAATAAAGGTGAACTCCATAGGTGTTTTGTTTGAAGTCTTTATAAACATGATTATTGTGTATTTAAACTTTAAAAGAAAGATTTTCAAAATGTACAAGGCAAGTATAGTCTTCATTTGATTTATTGCGCTAGAGATATAATTATAGGGCTAAAAAACAAAACAAAAAATTAAAACAACTAATATTGTGTTACCGGCATACCTATCTTTCCTTGCAATAAGCAGTTCTTAAGCTGAAGTCATAAGTCGGCTGACCCATTATTTTTTATTAATTGATGGTCAAATTTCAAGATGCCACACAAAGGTTCAACTGTATGTATGGCTTCTGCTCGCATAATCTTAACCCCTGGAAAAATAATGTTAGACCACAGCAAGCTTACCCCTTTGGCTTTTGGAGCACAAACCCACTGGTGCTTTGCTACTGTTCGTCTCTCCTCCAACAGTCATAGGTGGTCTACCTGTTCGCATGTATCCCCCTACTATTTCTCTATCCTTCTTTCTCTCTCTCTCTCTCTCTCTCTCTCTCTCTCTCTCTTTTAGTCTTTCTCTCGCTCTCTCTCTCTGTTTCCTCTCTTTCTTATTGTCTTTCTTTTTCCCTCCCTACTTCACTATCAACGTATCTCTTTTGGCTTTATTGTCATAACTATTCGTCTTCATTTTTCCTTGTCACTGCCTTCCTCCCTTAATGTTTAATTTTCTCATCTGTTTTGTCTTGCCTTCTTGTCATTCCATTATTCATGATAATTAATTTTCCGTCAAACAAATTCACTAAGCTCATAGCCAGTTTAGCTGAATGTATGTCATTAAAATGTTCCTGCTTTATTAAATTATGAAACAGTTGAAATATTCATCACGCCATTGTAAACTTATGACTTATACTGTTTCACGTAGACAAAATCAATTCATACAGGGATACAAGACTATCGTGATGATTCAGTACAATATAGTTTTACTCTTATTCTTAATAGAACAGAACGGGCCCCCACCCACCCCAGCTTAACGCAATCGAGTATAACATTTCTGAGTTTTCTCTTCACACACATCCCACTTTCCTTATCCTGTAATATACAAAAATAAGATAACCTTGAAAAATAACTATAATGTTGATTATCATCGTACTTGATAATCTGCTCTCTCTCTCTTTCTCTCTCTCTCTCTCTCTCTCTCTCTCTCCCTCTCTCTCTCTCTCTCTCTCTTCTTTTTCGAATGATTGGGAAAAGTTTCCTAAGTGTTCGATTTGCTTTCCACAAGTTAAAGACTGAGTCATTCGATCTCTTCACAGCCAGGGCTCCTCTCGTCTCGCCCAGTTCGAACAACAAATCTCTTAAACCTTATATCATTCAATGTAGCCAGTTCGGTGGACGGGTTCTAGCGGTGTATATTTGTTTGGATAGCGCTATCGGGGCGAGGGCGGGATTAATCTAGCCGGCTAATCAAATACTTGTTTGGAATCGGACAAAGACCGTTAGACCGTTAGACCGTTAGCAAGGCTGGTCCTCTTGTAGAATCAACAGCTCAAAGGTTTAGGCTGAGGGTGAGGGTGAGGGGGTGGGGAGGGTGGTCATGGGGAGCGCGGAGTTTCTTGACCACCATCGTTATTTAACCAGTGCTTTTGTTTTGGCTTCAATATTGAATTGCGGACTTGCATTACTGGGGGAAATGCCAGGAGGAGAGAGAGAGAGAGAGAGAGAGAGAGAGAGAGAGAGAGAGGGGGGGGATCAATAGAAGACAGATATCGACGGGAAGTGAAGAATTATAGACATGTTATAATTTCATTTATAAGCCGTGCACAAAACAATCCCATGCTCATTCTATTTCACACTTAAACTCTAACAAACTTTGTTTCTTTTGTTTTGTTTTTTGTGCTTTGTTTTTGAAGATCTATTCCCATTTTGCTTGCATACTTTTCGTTTGAATGTGTCCAATACAGTTCTATTTTAAAGTAGTAAATGAATAGTAAAAATTGTCAGCCATGATTCAGATAGAAAAAACTAGATCCTTGAAACTAAAGCATTACTTGGGATTTTTCATTTTTTGTTTATTCAAAAATGTTTGCCTATAACTATCTCTATCTGTGGAACATATTTTATACTCTTCAACATTGAGGAGTGAATGTCTCTATATAAGTAAAAGACACTGCTTCTACAAACTTTACTATTGTCAAAAAAAAAAAGAAAAAGAAAAGAAATTAGGACACGTCATGTATCTTAATCGAATCTCTGTTCTACGCTTTGAAACTCTTCATCCTTATTGTATTGTCAGTGTAAATATGCCTATCATATGGTTAAATATTGAGTATCTTATAACCTACTGTAATGCGCATTTTGCAGTCTTAGAAATAAGTAATTATACTCAAATACTTGTCCTCAGCCAGCACTTCACTTTAAACTTCATTTTGAATCGCACAAAAGATTTATTTGTTAGAGGTTTTGATCATCTAAGAATATAATAAATCCTCTCCTTTGTGTTCATTTGTTATTGCATGTCTGTTCAACTTTGTATCTTTTGTCTGTCTATTGCCCCTCTCAAGTTGGATAGATTAAGATATTAGTTTGATGAGTTTTTTTTTTTAATACACTCTCTCTTTTTATATTTTGCTTTTACGCTTTGATTAAAACATTTTAACTGAGTCATGTTTAAGTTTTATTTCTTTATAGCCCAGATAGTTTTTGTTGTTGTAAATCTTAGCATTCCCAGCATATTCATTGTAGCTTTTAATGTTCATAAAATAGTTTTAAAAAACCAGGAAGAATATTTTAATAATAACATTTAAAAAATATTGCAATGACATTGGCAGAACCTGAATCGCTCGATTCCATAAAGTTTGTATACTTGATAGGCTGCAGATTAAAGTATAACAAAATGACAATGTTCTTCAATCCCCTTTTACTTCATGGCTCCCTGTTTCGAACAAACAAGAATCTATTGATCCTTACAGACTTGCATAATTATGTAATACAAAATGAGCCATCCCAGAAAAGGTGATAATAGCTTTCACAGCTTGCCTAAACAAAAGTGGTGACCCATGAGACAGAGTTAGATCCACGCCCTACACTTATAACTTATTATGAAGTTTCTTGGTGTATATGAAATACTAAAAAACATGCGATTGGGTTTTAGTAAAAGGCGTGTTATTATCATAGTAAATGATCACATTTTACAAAAGCGGTAAAACTAAGGTAAAGATATTTGAAGTATAAAAAACAATAGTTAGTCACGCTGATTATTGAAATGCTAAAAATAAAATGACCCAATACATGATCCCCTCCTTTACGTCGCTATACCATCTTCCATCAACCAGAGGAGGGTTTATAGATTGAGGCCCTAGACTCATTATTATAATGTGCCTTGCTGAGATATAATTCCAAGACCTTATCTCAATCTATGTATAGTGGGCTTTTAGCACTACGCACAAAATCACTCTTTAGATTTGGAACGCATTAGATACACATAATATAGGCTGTGAGGTGACATTGAAAAGGTTCTATCTGGTTTGGGGAAAAGAGAGGGGGGAGGGGAAGATAACATTAACAGCAAGAAAAGGTTCTTTGTAAACAGAAGAATCGCCAAAATAATATATGAAGAGACTGGCATTCTATTATGAATAAAAAATAAAATATGGAATATGAATGCACTCATGATAAATTGTCGAAAAGCCCAAACGTTTAATTGCCTTTTTATCAAAAGCGCAAAGAAATTTAGATAGAACCATTAATGATGTTACTCGCGAGATGCTGATTTTGAGAGTTAAGAAATAAAACTGACAAGACCCAACCCCATATCTAGTTTACAATCATGACATACCATAAACATGAAAAAAAAAAAACAAAAAAAAAACCCCAATGCCATTGCCACTGATCATATTCGGCCTTAGTTGCACTATGCGACCATCACTCGGCGCCTCGTCAATTGTCATACTTACTATAAAGCTGTGAAGAAATGTAGCAAGGATTTTATCCTGTGGGAAAGTTTAGTAAAGCGTTCTATGAAATCAGAACGACAGTATAGTTTAAACATTACCTCTATATCTTCTCTTCTCCTTATTTTTCTTTTATTAGCTGTAAATGAATTCACTTGATTTGTGGGAGGGTTGGCAAAATACACAGGAAGAGGCCGAAGTCAATGAAAAGGCTGTGTAACTCTCCTAAAACTTCTTAGTGATAAACAAGATGAAGACACTGAGAGGCAGTAAATGTCCTCTATCTAGATATACACATGTACATGTATAAAACTTTCTCATCTACATTGAACGCCCCTCTATCTTCTCTACTACGATCCATATCCTCATATCCCCCCGTCTCTTATTTCTCTTCCTACATACACTAATCTATGTTTAGTGGGGTTTTAGCACTACGCACAAAATCACTCTTTAGATTTGGAACGCATTATATACACATAATATAGGCTGTGAGAGCCCAAACTTTTAATTGACTTTTTATCAAAAGCGAAAAAAAATTTAGATATAACCTTTTTGATGTTACTCGCGAGATGCTGATTTTGGGAGTTAAAAAATAAATTTAAAAGACCCAAACCCATATCTAGTTTACAATCATGACATAACATAGACATGATAAAAACAAAACAAAAACAAAAACAAAACAAAACCAATGCCATTGTCACTGGTGTTATTCGGACTAAGTTGCAGGTGCGGCCATCACTCGGCGCCTCGTCAATAATATTGTCATAATTATTATGAAGCTGTGCATGTAAAGAAATGAAGCAAGGATTTTATCCTGTGGGAAAGGTTAGTAAAGCGTTCTATGAAATCAGAACGACACTATAGTTTAAACATTACCTCTATATCTCCTCTTCTCCTTATCTTTCTTTTATTAGCTGTAAATGAATGCACTTAATTTGTTTAAATTACACAGGAAGATGCTGAACTCAATGAAAAGGCTGTGTTACTCTAAAAACTTCTTACTGAAAAACACTGAGAGCGAAGACACTGAGAGGCTTTAAATTGTCTCTATCCAGATATGTAACAAATTTCTCATCTGCATTGAAGTTCCCTCTTTCTTCTCTACGATCCCTATCACAATATCCCCCCCCGGCCTCTTATTTCTCTTTCTACCTACACTGAATACAATTTGATAATAAGACATGAATTCGGATGACCAAACCCTTGTTCTTAGACTTGATATTAACTTTTATGGTAAATTGAGTAGACGTTTAAAACAAATTAGGTGTTATAATCCACATAATTATGATTACACTACTATGATTCTTACCCTACAAAAGCTTTCTCCTCAAGTAAGTATCTATTTAAAGACTTGTACCATTTCTCACTCTCATTTATTCTATTTTATGATGTATTGAATAGACATTTTTATTATGTTATATAATCGACATTACTATGGTTTTCCCCACATAAGTTTTTGCCTCAAGTAAGTAACTATTTAAAGACTTGTACCTTTTCTCATTCCTATGTCTTCTCATCGCTAAGTTCCCATTCTCCTATTGTCGCCCAAATGCACAGAAACCATTCATCTACTCTACTACTCTAGCTTCAGCGTAGCCAGGTTAGCTTAAGCTTGCGTCACGCCATACGCTTGTCATCAGGGCTGAGCAGGCTTTAGGGATTCTTTGTGACAACTGTGACAGGGTGATGATGAGAGGGCAGACTGAGCAGTTTTCAGTCTAAAGTCTGTCCCGGTGTCTAACGTGACGTGACATATCTGTAGAGCAAGAGGATGAGAACTACAGAATTGTTTTTGAGTTGTTAAGTTGGTTTAACGTCCAACATCAGCACTATATAGGCTATATTGTGGACGGGCCCCAATACTGACGTCTGACAATTTTAATGTGCTGCCACACACGAGAGAGGGCGGGAAAACCATGACTCCTGTCTCAGCGGTTACATAACTGACACCGACCCAAAGAGTAAGGAGCGAAATCACCAGGACTCGAATCCGGACCTTTTGCGTCGGAAGCCGTGGTTCTGCCCCAGGACCACCGCGTCCCCCAGGTCTGTCCCGGTGTCTAACGTGACTTATCTGTAGAGCAAGAGGATTACGATTAAAGAAGCGATGGTCTAATGCAGTGTAGCGAACGCCTGAAATGTACTAGTAGTGACAAGTACATGCATTCACATTCAGCATCTTTAGCTTTTCCCTATGTTTGTTTTGTGCCCCAAGAGCCGATGCTCAAGAATAAAAGTATTCAGATGATCAGGCTTTGTATAGATGTGTTAATCCTCTTAAAACAATGTTAACAAGGCTTTCAACGGAGAGTAGAGAGCGCGGCAAGAGTACAGACAGAATGTCGACACGTCCACAAATTAGTGGTTAACTATTTTCTATTGTTTCTTTTTTATACTTTGTACCATGTACGAAGTTTGAACGTCTTTCTTCCTTTGTCTCTCTTTATCTCTCTCTTTCGCTCTCTCTCTCTCTATCTCTCTCTCTCTCTCTCTCTCTCTCTCTCTCTCTCTCTCTCTCTCTCTCTCTCTCTCTCTCTCTCTCTCTCTCTTAAGTAATTATACTTCCTTCTTTTAAGTGGACACTATTATCAATGTTAAGCTTAAGCAGCTTGATCATGGAGAATTCAGACGGTAAGTTCTTACTGTTGTTGTTGTGTTGTTGTTGAGTACGTTTAACGTTCAACATCAGCACTATATAGACTATAAATTATAGTCTTGGGGTCTGTCCACTATATAGTCTATATAGTGCTGATGTTGGACGTTAAATTAACTCAACAACAACCACAACAACAACAACAGCAACAGTAAGAACAACGTTATTGTTAGATTACGACTTGTCTAAGATATGCGGACAAGAGGCTTATGGCGAGTTTTAAGCTACCGCGACGTTGACTAACGACACATACTCTTTTGGATAGGCTTGGATTATAGTGACTTTACATTTGCCTACAATCATAAAAATTAGTGGAGAGGGTCATATTTAAAAAGTGAAAGACATTAGAGTATATTCCTGAACTAACCGATGTTTTGAAGAGGCTGGAGGGTGGGAAGACAGGCACAGGTGTATGGTGATTAGACATAGATATTGAACTAAGCAGGGGGGAAGAACGTGAAAAGGAGAGAGAGAGAGAGAGAGAGAGAGAGAGAGAGAGAGAGAGAGAGAGAGAGAGAGAGAGAGACAGACAGACAGAGAAAAAAAAGGGGGGGGGGGCTAATATGAGATTATCCAATGAGCACAATAGAGAATATGAAATTCAAGTCAACTTGAAGTGGAATAAGAAAGTCAAACGGACAAAAATAAGGAAATAAAAAAAACAAAACAAACTTTATTAGATACCGCATAGTCATAATCCATAATTAATACCTGGGTCAAATGAAAATGCTCATGTTTGATCATGCAAAATTGTGTTTCAATTAATTAACTATTGACTGTCTTATTGTTAGTAACTAGTTGAAAGTAAACCTTTTATAGTTTTTACATTGTACATTTTAATAATTACAGATACTAAACGACACACAGCAAGGACATGCGTGAAATCTTTCACACACCAATAATACTAAACAAACAAATAAATCTAGCTTTTGCGAAGTCTTGCCTTAAGATTCGACTGTGAGCCAGGCTCTTCATTAATTTCGGTTGATTCAATTTTAAAGAAATGCACAATAACCCTGGCTAACCGCATCAAATCCAATCTCTAAGAACTATGAAAAAAATGAAGAATTTAAGCCAAAAAACTGAGTCAAAATTTAGCTATAGGAGTTGTGAAGGTAGTAGCCTTGAGTTAAGTACAGTACAGAAGCATGGATAGGGGCTAACTACAGTGATAAACTCAACGTTTGAGAGGTTGAAGTGGGAACCTTACTTCCCCACTTAGCCTGCCATCTTCTTCACATCTCTATATTATAATATTGGCCTGGAGTGTTTCCAGATGTTTTCCCTCGTGCGTAAAGGATAATCTTCCGGGATGGTCTTATCATATTTTCTCTATTTTTAGCGTTTGGGTTTGTTTTCCGTCTCCTTCTGAATTGGTTTGTAGCTCAGGTTTGTAGTGTATTTGAAATCGTGATGGCTTACTCATAGTGTTGTTGTTTGACTCTTTTTTTTTTTAACAGACAATAATACGTATATATCTTGGAAAAAAAAATTACGTTTGTACGTTATGCGGGTTTTCTCGTAATTCCTTTCGCTTGTTATTTCCGTTCTCTCTTCCTCTCTCCTTCTCTCTCTCCCTCTCTCACTCTTCCTCTCTCTTACGCACTCTTTGCGTATTGCCAATAGATTTAGAAGGTTGTAAAGTATACTCCTATAGTGCACAGCATTTATTCAACATTATATTGATATGCTACTTATAATAAAGGCATACATTTCTTATTTAAATTGCCATCATGTTTACTGGTTGTCAGTATTTTTGTTTCTTTGTTTGCTTGTTTTTGCTGGTTTTTTTATGTTTACATAGATTGATGAAGTTTACTACGAGAAAATAAGTTTACGAGAAAATAGCTTGAAAGCCGTAAAATGGAAAGGTAAGTCATCATAACCCACAAAATCGGCCATATATCATTGCATGCGCCTATAGTTGATAATCACAATTATCTGATCGTTCCCTCAACAATCAATCGATGGATCGACCCTCCTGTGTTATGACCTTCCATGGACAACAAACAGCTTTTGAGACGTGACATGCAGCACGTTGTGATCAAAATGTATGATATTGAACACCCCTTGGGCTTAAACCGCACTTTCTACCTCCATAAACACACGGTATCGCCCACCGCTATTTTTTCTTATTTTATTACCCCTTATCTGACCCTTCTTTGCCCAAGCCGAATGTACCTCGTTGTCTATCGGGTCATCTGTAAGACAAGTGTCATTTCGACATACATGTACATGCACTTGTTACTATCTATTTAACAGATATGGACTATTGATTACGTCTATTTAAAAAAAATAGCTTAGTATATTATCTTATGTACATTGTGAATTTTAGTAAAAGGCTTCGCGGTAGTTGTTGGATATGATATCTTAGTTATGGATTTATAAGTTTTTGTTTTGTTTTCAATATAGTTACAGGGCTACAGTTTAAACGTGCACTGTTGACATTAATCTAACATGGTTCCTTGAAAATTTTAAGAACTAATGATTATGTACATGTATGTGTTTTTCTTAGATTTTACTTGTAGTAGTACTGCTCTGTTCATTTAGTGTGTTTTTGTTGTTGTCATCTCTCTGCGATTTCTGTTGTCTTTTATTCAGCTCTACAGTTTGCCAAAATTCATGTTGCGTATTTCTTGCTTAAACATATTTTTTTACAATTACAAATTTAGCTGCTTTCAATAAGTCTCAACCATACCAACGCCACGTGTATGTAAACGAAGATCATAATTATGACAATATAAGTATTCTTCAAGTATTATCAAGTTCTTTATGAGTGATCCCAAAACAAGCTGAGAGTGAATTAATTATCCATCCTTTTGTAAGCGCTTTAGAAAGATGGTTTCAAAAAGTGATTTTTTTCGCTTTCAGTACATTCAAAATCATTATTACAATGATCCTTTCTATTTATCTGTGATCTATTTTTACTAGCTGCACTTCTTGTGATTTTTAATCCATTGTCATTTATGTCTTACAATGACTTTATTATATTGCTTTTAGGAGTGAATTATTCAAAAACAACATGTTGTATAGTGGACAGACTCGAATACTTATAGAAGAAAGTAAAGTTTCTTGAATTATTATCGATGTTTTGTTATCAAAGACGTTAAAATTTCGGATTCCTGACGTGCATAGGGTGAATATAGGGTTGTTGTTTTTTTAGCGTCCAACGTAAGCATTATATAGGCTATAATTATTGAATAGGGTGATTCAAACCACATTTATAAAACTTGGAAACAACAACATTTTTCTTAGTGCGATGGCTATTTGATATGTCTTATCTAAGAAAGACGGAAATATTTATATTTGGGAAACTTCGTTTAGACGGCAATGTTGATATCCACATTTCATGAAGTCAGAAATCAGTTTTATCTTTTCTGTTAGTTTTAAAACACCGTGCTTGGTTCACAAAACACAGAAAAGGAAGGCGACATAGAGTTGGGTAAACGAAATTTTGTTCTGTAGTTCGACATGCCAGGGTTTATTATACCACAGCTGCAATCAATCCGCCCACCTCAATGCCTTTGATTCTGGCACTCAGACCACTCACTAGAATAAACGAGCTGTGTGGATTTGGCTAGGCCTACCCTAGGCATCCAGGTAATTACTGCAATCGAGAACTGAAATGGCTGGCTGGCGCCTGAATGGTCGCGGCCTAAATCTAATGGTCTGGATTTTGTGGCAGCCCCTCTTTGAGTAAACAGAGCAACGTGCGTGCTGTGTGAGTGTGAGCTAGGGTCGGTGATCAATAACGAATGATGGGGAGTGAGTATTAGATCAGATATAGCTCCTCCTCCCCCCCCCTCCCCGCGCAGGTGCAACAAATATTTTATTCAGTTGTCCGTCGTGCTCTTGGAGCACGGTGAATCGTTGGGGTTGCTATAGTTCCAAGGTCTATTTTAGTCTCGTTCAGGGTTTCCTATCGATACAGTTAAGTGTGAGTCATTCTTGGTTTTTGGGGAAATAGGTGCTTAACTTAGAATCGAAAATTATTTTCAGAATGCAGTTGGGTAGTATTGAAAACATTGAAGCTGAGTTCCAGGTAGATATTTATAGGGCTCAAGTAGCTAATGAAAAAAGCCATTAAAGAGATAATGTATGAGTTATGATTGCACTTGGTGGAATTTGAGAGATCGATTTACAGACATATCGAAACCAAATCGTCTTGTCGTTCAAAAATAGAATGACTCATAACTACCCAGCTACGCTCTTTATATTCTTTTAATAAGTTATTGTTTAAGATAATGATCTCCGTTTATTAGAGTACATATACCAGCGAATCTTTATTATGGAGGAAATAGACTAACAAAATCATTTTTCGCTCAAAACTAAGACTGATTTGCCCAGTGCAGAATTTGCCCAATTAAGAGATACTTCAAGGCATTATTCCGATGCAAGATCTCGTTTTTAAATTATCGGTTCAATACTAATTATTTTCTCAATGAGCTTTCCAATAGCATTCACTTCGTTATGGCCACGACAAAGTGAAGAATTACTGTGTGCAGCATCTGTTGATTTGATGTTGAATTGCTTTAATGTCCAACATGAGGACTCATAGACTATATTGTGGACGGGTCCTAAGACTAACGTCTGACAATTGTATGTGCAGCCATACTCGAGACAGGGCGGGGTCCGGGGATACCATGACTCCTGTCTCAGCCGTTCACATAAAACTGACACCGATCCAACCAGTATAGGGCGAAATCGCCAGGGCTCGAACCCCAGACCTCCTGCATCTAAAGCAGATTTTCTACTCCAGGGCCACCACAGCCTCTAACGTGCAGCGAGTGAACATAGGAACCTTTCGATACTCAATTCATTCCCCATGATATCTATTTTTAAAGCTTGAATCAATTGATCAATACTATGAACTGCCCGGATCAGATTCCCCTATTTCCCTGTTTTCAAGACTGGTTGAAATCCCAGTCCTTCACCAACTGAGCTATTTTTAGTAACCCAGGATTTTACTAGTTTTAAGTCTCATGAGCTCTTAGTGATTTTAACATTGTCTTATTCATTTTTATCAACTTTGTCTTTCAAGTGACTCAATCGCTTCCCTCTAGAAACTTTCCCTTCTAATCGATTGAACTGCGTCGATCAGCTCATTTGAAACAAGGTGCGTGTTTGCAAACATACAAAGATAGTCATTCACCGGACATGTGGCATTGTAAAATTAATATTTTATTTTCAGCCTGCCCTCTGTGTAAAGTTAATCATGGCAAGAGCTGTTGAATATGAGGATGATTATATA
>RQTK01000193.1:623805-646223 GCA_003991915.1 Elysia chlorotica
GCGGCACCTCGGTGTACAGGAAATCGATGCGAGAAGTCAATTAAGATATAACAGCCGGGCCTAATGGATCGCCTTTATTTGCTCCAGATGAGATTGGCCACCAGGTCTTTTTGCTTGGGTTAGTTTGGGTTAGTTTTCTTACTCACTCACGCTAGACTTGTCTGTAGGGAGGGCGCCAGTGTGTTGTCAAGATGGGGAAGAGATTATTGAAAAAAAAAAGAAAAGGGAAACAAAATAGTTGCGTTTATACTTTTTTTGCTCTGAAAAGGGGGATTTTTTTGAAGGGGGGGGGGGGAGTACCTCTATAGTAGAAATAGAGATTAGATTACTTTTGAATAGAAAGGCGTTTGGAACCACATAGATATATTGAAACGGAGGAGATTTAAAAAGAGAAAATGGATAGACGGAAAACAGGTTATGTTTGGTGGGATAACACATAAGATAATGAAATGGAAGGGAATACTGGGATGGTAATGGGGGCGGGGGGAGGGGCAGAAATATGCAGAAAGAAAGAGAGAAAGAGAGAAATAGTAGAAATAGAGATTAGGTTACATTTGAATAGAAATGCGTTTACAACTACATAAATAAATTGAAAAGTATTAGGTTTAAAAAGAGGAAAGGAACGGACGGAAAACAGTTTAGGTTTGGTGGAAGAAAACATGAGTTAATGAAATGGAAAGAAAAATTGGAGTGGTAGGGGGAGATGGTTGAAATATACAGGAAGAAGGAGAGAAAGAGAGAGAGAGAGAGAGAGAGAGAGAGAGAGAGAGAGAGAGAGAGAGAGAGAGAGAGACTGGCAAACAGATATAGAGATAGTGAAGTGCTGTTTAAAAACCCATATTTCTTTTATACCTTAATGGATAAAATAACACATTCTAAAAATATTTTTGAAAAGATTAGGAAGCCAACAGAGAAAATATGTGTGAGTGTGTGTTTAAATGGAGTAACAGAAAATATAATTAAAACATGTGGTCCGTAGCTGCTTGACAAGGATATGTTTATCGTGCTCTAAACATTCACTAAATTAACTTCTCTTACCACCCCTTGCCACTTTTACTGAAGTCCTCCTTGAACAAGTAATTTTCAGTTCCTCTCATTATACGAGCATTTTATAAAATGACCGCAGAAACTCTTTTAAAACTCAAGATATATTGAAATACATCAATAATAGGAGGCAGTTTCACATAAAAACCTGCACTTCAGGAGTTCATGCCATTCCAAATGTTTAGGTTGTAGATTGTTAAATCTTCCCCAAAAATCTATATTCTTCCCCTCTATTCTTTAAAGTATATAAGAGATTCGGATTTTAGTTTTTCCTGATATATGTATTTTAAGGTTTATATTTACAACTCTACTCTCTCTGTGCACGTAAAATCAACGACATAATATGTGATGTCTCAACTTTTCATTCTAGCAAACGTGTGAAAATATTCTCCATCTGCAGTTCTATAGGGCATCTGCCCCCTCTCTCACTTTCTTTCTCATGCAGTCTAGAAACAAACGTCACTATCTTTAACATTACTAAGCTTTTCCTACCAGGAAGAAAATAGTCTTCTGAATAGACCACTGTTGCTCCTTCCTTCCTTCCTTATCGACAACCTTCTTCCCTTACATTTAGACAAAAAACTTCCACTCTTTTGCCCTGAGGTACATTTTCTATATTCTTTTTCCCTACTGGCATACTTATTCTGGGGTCATACTGCTCATTTTCGCCAGCATAGATTTGTTTTTTCACTTTTTTTGCTCTTCAAAGAATAAAAGCCAGCACGTCGTGCCTAACTCGCCGCCTGTCCTGTCAATCAGACGCGTGTCCTGTCGGCTCATGTTGCGCCTAGGGGGATAAAAGTGAGCAGTGAGGGGCCGGGGGAGGGGAGATATAAAGTGAGCAACAGAGGTCTCGCGCTTAGGCAACTCGTGCCGAAAGTGAAGACAATGGCCCGTATTCCTATCCTAAAGATACGGACCCAAAACGCGTTCGGGATATCCCCATTTTCAATGGATGCGATTATGTCATCTATTTTTGGCATGTGGATCGCAAAGCCTCTGAAGTGAACAGTGAACTGTGAAGGGCCTAGGGGCGGGAAAGAAATAAAGTAAAGATTAAAGGCCTTGCGATAAAGGGAACTATAGGGAAAACGGAGACGTTAGATGAGCGAATTCGCTCCGGCTTTCGATCATAGCACTATCTACAAATACCTTGCCGATTAGCGTTCAGAGAACTCTCTTGCTTCAGAGGCATGGTTACGCCAATCGTTATCATATCATGTGGATCGCAAAGCTTTTAAAGAAAGCTAAGAGGCATCGAGGTAAAAAAATAAAAGAGGGGGGGGGGGTGATAGGGCAGAAAGGGGCCGAGCGAAGGAAGTGGGTAGAATGTACAGTGAAAGACCTAAGGGGGAATTAAATGAGCAGTGAAGAATAAAGAATGAGGTGCGGGCGGGAGGGGTGAAGTTATAGCAGGGAGTGTTCGAGGAAAGAAACTCCATCAAGACTCCTGACATCATCTCCAGTTCCTAGAGCTAGGGATCAGTTGGGGTGAGATCTAAGCGTATGGCCTCTCCGGGTGAGATTATTGAAGAAAACTCCAGGAAGTCATGGTTATTATTATTTTTGTTGTTGCTTTGTTCGTGTCGTGATACTTTGTTACCCTTAGATTGTGCTTGAGTTGAGGTTGTGTTTTGAAAGTAAGTTGGTTTCATAATTATTTCAATGGCTTTTTCAGTTGTTCTCTTTTGTTTGTTTGCTTTTGTTTTGTTGTTGTTTTTGTTTGTTTTTTGTTTGTTGCAGGGATTGTATGCGATTACACGATTATAAAATCCCGAAAATTCTTTCTTATCTCCGTCTTGTCTTCATATTGTCTTAGCACTCACTCAGGTTATTGGTTGTTGTTTTTTTGTGTCATTGTGTTTTGTTTTGTTTTTGTTTTGTTTTTCTTACGCAGGCTCTTTGTGTTTTTTGTTGTTGTTGTGTGTCATTGGGGGAAGGGGTTAATTATACATTTCAGTCAACTGCATGTCGACCCTTGTTCCTCTGTGGAGAGGGCGATTCTCTCTCTCATTCCCTCTCCCTTCTCCCCCTCTATCTATCTATCTATCTATCTATCTATCTATCTATCTATCTATCTATCTATCTATCTATCTATCTATCTATCTATCTATCTATCTATCTATCTATCTATCTATCTATCTATCTATCTATCTACCTACCTATTTATCTATCTATATATCTATCCATCTATCTATCTATATATTTATCTATCTCTATCTGTGTCTATCGTTTCCTATGTAACAGCGACAACTACCACGGTTCGTTTTCTTAATTAACTTTATACGTGTGGAAATACCCGAACAGACCTTATTCGATTATCGGCAATCTAGCTCGGTAATGTGGCCAAAATTAATTTGTAGTTTGGCCTTCTCTCACAGCTTCTCTGGGGCCATTAGGCATCTTAATTGCGTTATCATAATCATGGCCTGTGGCTTTTATTGTCTTTGTATCGGGCTAATGCAGATTGGAATATTGCTCACGTGCGACGATAATATCGCGTTTCTCCACTTGCATAAATATCACTTTCCTTTATCAAGATCTTGAGAAAATAAAGGAGAGAGAGAGAGAGAGAGAGAGAGAGAGAGAGAGAGAGAGAGAGAGAGAGAGAGAGAGAGAGAGAGAATACTACTACTACTACTACTACTACTACTACTACTACTACTACTACTACTACTACTACTACTAATGCTGTTGCTGCTGCTGTAGAAACATGTGTAGAAGTGGCCTATTTTATGACTACGCCTCGTAAACATTCACGAAACATTGTAGAATCATTACATAAATACGAATAGATTTATTGATCAAATGAAGATAATATGTGAATCTTTTTAAACGAAATAATTACATGTTTTACATAATTATGTGAAATTATTGGTAACGTTATTGGTATCGTTTCTACAGCCTCTCTTGAGTTGAAGATCATCCTGCCATCCTCTCAACTCGGCCAGCATTATGAGTGAGTCTGAGTTGATAGACCTGGAGGAGATCGTGCGAGACTACGCGAGTGGCTTCCTCGATTCCCACCAGAAGAAAGATGCAGACCTCAAAAACCCCATCATCGACTGGAACCGTATGTTCGTCACACATGGTGAGTATGTTTCTATTTTATAGCAATGTACAGGTGCGCGACTTCTGGTTAGAAAGTAGGCTGCCTGGTTCCATTTGATAAGGTTGCCTTGTTCACGAGGCGACCCCTATATAAAAGGCACCGAATCGACGAAGTAAACACATTTGTGCGTGTCAAAAGTAGTAGTGATCTTTTTAAAAAAAAATTAGTATCATAGTTAAGACAGAAAGAAACTCAGTGAGCATTTTTGTTCGACCTACAAGCCTACTAGACCAAGAATGTAAATTGTCCTAAAGTGCCGAATAATTTGATGATATTGCTCATTGTGTTCCTAAATGCAAATCTTTGTATATTACGGTGACACTACTTTGAAAGCCTCGCTTGTAACCCATTGGTTTGATCAGTGTTGATATAATGAGACTACAGCGGCTGAGAGAAGTCCTGTTTTTACTCGTATTTGTTTTATTTTTTTACTGCAGGGATGTATGTAAAAGATTATTCTTTCACCCACCCAATTAGCAAAAACAACCCCACCTCCCCCCCCCCCCAAAAAAAAAAAAAAAAAAAAAAAAAAAAAATTAGCAAAAGTTTGTCTTATATAGAATTGGGTTTTTTCAGATTGAGAGCCCAACTTTCTACCACTAGCGCCAGCTCTCTCCTTTTTTTCTTTTTTTTTTTAGTACAAAAGATACAACTCCATGATTCGGTACTTATAGTGCTGTGTCTATCCTTCTCAATAGATTGTCGAATAGATTGTAAGTCACATAGAAGACAAATAAATGTTTTGACCAATGGTGAGTCTCACACAGGGGAAGAACACCTCCTCCCCACCCCACCCCCAAACAAAAAAAAATCAATGAAAAATATAAATGACTTTAACTTAAAAGTAGTTTTTCTCTCAGTTGATGCCAGATCTGCAACGCTTCGTGTATTGTCTTTTTTCCTCCTTTCTTCTTCGTCCAACTCTCCTTCTCCATATCCCTCTCTTTCTCCATCTGCTTCTCCTTGTCCATCTCCTTCTCCTCCATCTTCTTCTCCTTCTCCATCTCCTTCTCCTTGTCCATCTCCTTCTCCCGTCCCTAGTTTCTCAACCTCCTTCTCTTTGTCCATCTCCTTCTCCTTGTCCATCTCCTTCTCCCGTCCCTCTCTTTCTCTGTCTCCTTCTTCTTGTCCATCTCCTCCTCCTTCTTCTCTCCTTCTCCACCCCCTCTCCTTCTTTTCTCCTCCTCCTCATCCAACTCCTTCTCCTTCACGCCATCTCAATCTCTCAGGTGAGGCCAGATATACAACGCCCGTAGCCCCGCCCTTGCCCGTGTCACACGTCCTCTTTAGTGCCGTGTTCGCCAACAACACACCGTCGCCCCAGACCTACGCACTGCGAACGGAGCGGCACACCAAGTCGTCCTGTACAGTGTCCTTCTCCAAGACCTACTCGTTCGGGGTGTCCATCAGCTTGAGGCTGACTCCGCCCAACCCCGTGATAGAGGCCAACTCAGGATTCAAGTCAGACTTCACCCATAGTAAAGGTACATGTACTACACTGCACTGTGCTGGTATAATAACTATGTTTGTGTTACCATAGATCTCTAGATTTAAGGTACTGGTTTCATTTTTCATAGAGAGAGGGAGTTCTCTAATTTAGAATTATATCATTTTATGTCATATAATATGTCATACACGTATTCTCTCAGAGTAAAGGTACACTGTAGTTGCTTATGTTGGTGTTACACTTATTCATTTAGAGTTAAGGTAGGCCTACTGGTTTTTGTAAGTGATACACTTATTCACTCATAGTAAAGCTACAACGGCTTGGTACAGGTGTCTTACTTTACTCACTCAAACTTAACATACTACTCGCTTTAAAAAAAAAAAAGAAGATACATTTTAAAGACAGTGCTGCGTAAATTCACTTTTAAAAGCAAAGTAATGTAACCAGTTTTTCAAACGAACAAAATAAGTGAAAGAGAAGAACCAAAATTATTCCCTCTCATGTAAACCTATGCTACTGATTGTCCGGTTAAACAGTGAAGTATATAGTATAAACAAAAACATTTGATGGGTTAGTAAATGACTTTAATTAATTTTTTAACATATAGCATAAATAACGATAACAGCAACCGCAACAACAAAGAAAACAACAACGACGACGGCGGCGACAACAACAACAACAACTACTACTACTACTACTACTACTACTACTACTACTACTACTACTACTATCTCTCCGGGTTTAACGTTTCGTAGGTTCTCCCGAGGCATCCTATACAATGATAAAAGTACTAGCATGTATTAGTGTTACTTTTATTCATCCAGATAGTAATTTACTACCACAGGCTATTGTACTATACTGTACGAGCTTAATATGTTGGCGCTACACGTATTCACCTAGAATTAACGTGCTGGGTAGTACTGGCAATATGCTGGTGATACACTTAACCGCCAAGAGTACAATTATTGGCGTATATTGGGTTCATACTTCTTCAACTAGAGTACATGTACTACACTGTACTTGTCATGTTGGTGCTATACTAATTCGCGCATGGTAAAGGCACTGCATTGAAATGACTTGTAATATAAGTGGTGCACTTATTCACTTAGACTAAGGCCATAACCAGACTGCC
The DNA here is from genome assembly GCA_003991915.1 of Elysia chlorotica. NCBI lineage: Eukaryota > Metazoa > Mollusca > Gastropoda > Plakobranchidae > Elysia > Elysia chlorotica. The sequence goes on from RQTK01000193.1 coordinate 630,541, forward strand.
AACGGTGGCTGGGGTGGGGCTGTGGCTTGGCTGGGTTTTCTTTTATTAATAATAATAATAATTATTATCATTATTATTATTATTTTATTATAATTATTATTATTATTATTATTATTATTATTATTATTATTATTATTAATGCTATTATGAGTATTGATATCTGTAATAACTCATGTCGTAACTGTCTATATTGTTTTGTTATGCTACATATACGGACCATCAAATATGTCTTTAAAGGACAAATAAAGTTATATCATATCTTAATAACAATAATAATTCCCATTCGCCACCGATCAGGGCAGAGTCAGACCTTTGAGCGCCAGTTGGTCTGGTCAGTAGACAACAGCATCACAGTGCCACAAGGTTTCCAGACCAAAGCCGAACTGGTTATCAAAGAGGACAACTACGACGGCGAGTTTGAGGTGCCTTGCTACTTTGAGGGAACCGTAAGTATCTGGTTGGACTGTCCAATAGTTTGGAACGGATAATTACATCTACAATTTTTATCTAAAAGTATTGATATAGCTTCTTTATTTTGTTGTTGTTGTTGTTTTTCTTCTTCTTCTTCTTCTTCTTCTTCTTCTTCTTCTTCTTCTTCTTCTTCTTCTTCTTCTTCTTCTTCTTCTTCTTCTTCTTCTTCTTCTTCTTCTTCTTCTTCTTCTTCTTCTTCTTCTTCTTCTTCTTCTTCTTCTTCTTCTGTTTATTCTTGTAATTTGATTGTCAAGTAGGAGCCGTCCACAATATAGTCTATATAGTGCTGATTTTGGACGTTAAACAAACTCAACACACACCCTTTCTTTTAAAAATAAAACAGGCTTCGAATGTTTAATCTTAAGTTCTGTCTTGTTTCTACACTGCACATTGCTAATTGATAACCCAAGTTTCAAATATGCGTGTCTTGATCATGTCCTACTCCTACCACAGGTCCTAGTCACCTACGAAAACAAAAAGCGTGAGCTAGTGAGCACTGTTCGTGAGCACGTGAAGAAACTCTTCGCCAACCAGCGAGGCTTCACCACTGACGAGCAGGGCCGGCCCATGTTCCTGGTGAAGGGATGCTGCAAGTGCCGCTTTGGCGTGGAGCAGAGCGTCAATTTAACCCAGACGCCTCTGGCGGGCGAGAATGCAGAGTAGACGAATGGGGAATATTAGGCCTACAGGTTTTGCAGTTAAAAATGCAGAAGAGATGGATGAAGTTAAGGATATTAGGTCTACATGTTTTGCAGTCAAGAATGCAGAATAGATGAATGGAATTAAGGATATTAGGTCTACAGGTTTTGCAGTAAAAAATGCAGAATAGATGGATGGATTTGAGGATAATAGGTCTACAGGTTTTGCAGTCAAGAATGTGGAATAGATGAATGGAGTTAGCATAATAGGCCTACAGTTTTTGCAGTCGAGAATGCAGAATAGATGGATGGAATTAAGAATGTAAGGCCTACAGGTTTTTCAGTAAAAATGCGGAATAGATGGGTGGAGTTAAGGATTTTAGGTCTACAGGTTTTGCAGTCAAGAAAGCGGAATAGATGAATGTAGTTAAGGATATTATTAGGCCTACATGTTTTGTAGTCGAGAATGCAGTAGGATAGATGAATGGAGTTAAGGATATTAGGTCTACAGGTTTTGCAGTAAAAAATGCAGAATAGGTGGATGGAGTTAAGGATATTAGGCGTACAAGTTTTGCAGTCAAGAATGCACAAAAGATGAATGTAGTTAAGGATATTAGGCCTACATGTTTTGCAGTCGAGAATGCAGAATAGATGAATGGAGTTAAGGATATTAGGCCTACAGGTTTTGTGGTTTATACACGACGACAAAGGGTGACAAGTTTAGTCAATGGAATCATATTGTGTATATCTAAGTGGTTGTTTGAAAGGTAAAAAGTTGATATTTGCAAATCTTCAAATTTGTCTTTAGTGTGGTAAGTACAACGTCGCAGTAGACTTCTTTATCTGGTATTGTTACGAAGAGTCACAAGCTACTACGGCGTTGTACGTATGTCCCATAGTCCCTAGTGGCACCCTTTACTGTGACTATTATTGTCAGACCTGTTAACGAAAGAGCCAAAATTTCTGCTGCAAGTGCGACTTTTAGGCTTCTGTACGATGTATGTAAAAGGAAAAGGGTAACCCTTTGCTTCGGAAGTGACTGTTAGGTGACTCTTTATATTGTACGTGTGTGTGTATATATAAGAAAGAGAGAGGGGGGAGAGAGAGAGAAAGAGAGAGAGAGAGAGAGAGAGAGAGAGAGAGAGAGAGAGAGAGAAAGAGAAAGAGAAAATGGGGAGGATTGGCTGACTATCCAGTCTTCGTTTTTTTTCTTTTGGTGTCTTCTTTCTAACACATCAAACACAACAAGAAGAGAAACTAAAAGTGTAAAGCCTTAATTAGTGCTACTTAAATATTTACTTGGAGTTAAATATAATCAGTTCTGCTGATACAAATACTTAACATTTTGATAAATCTTATAAATCTTGGCGCTAACTAAACCGTGTCTACAACAGGGCCTTCTGTCATTTCTTACATGCAAGTTTCTTTAACTTCGCTCTTTGTATTGTCCACTGTAAATGCTGCATTGATGACAAATACACATTCATTTTTCTTCGTCACTCTCAGTTATTTCAAATAATTTTTCTCTTTTAATTTTTTACTGATAAATACAATAAATTAGCAAACCTCAATTTCGTCACTATTAAGTTATTTCAGTGAGTTAATGGTGTTATTAGATCAATACTTAGGAGTGTATGCATTTAAACTAACTGGAAGAGTATACTGAGCAACAATTTCATGTTACATCGATGTATAATCCCCCATATATATCTGCAGTCAAGTTAATGGATGAGCTTTATAATAATTATGTTATTTGTAAAGTAAGTGAAATTGATAAACATTATCATGTTGTTGTTGTTGTTGTTTTGATCTACGGTTTACTATACATTTTGCATTGAATGTATTTTTCTTAAAATGAAGATGTGCAAAAGCAGTCCAGTTTCATCCAGTTGTGACCTTTTATTCCCAGTCAATTATCTACTGGTCGGTATGATGGTGCGTATTTATCATTTATGCTTATTTGATTTTTTTAAAACAATGCTTAAAATATATAACCTAACGAAAAGTCATTTTTGCGTTAATGTGGATCTAATTGTTACAATCTCTGTTTTTTATGTATTTCATGAAAATACTTGTGCATAAATCTTTAAATTATTTTATTCTTGATTTCCTTAATAACACATATGAAGAGACATTAGAGCACTCAACAAAATCAACAAAAATTTAATTCCAATTTGTAATAGGCTGAAATTGATTTTAATTTTTTTTTGGGATGCATAGAAATCAACAATTCATTCAATTACTAACAAGGATAAATTAAGAAAAATACAACAATTTAAAATGATTATGAGACAATTTTTTTACCTACAAAACCTAGTCATCAAATATCTTTAGCAAGTTTACAGTAAGGGACCAATAGTTATGGGTACAAGAAATTTGATATGAAGTACGCAAAAAGATAGTTTAAAGCCAAAGCTATTATTTGCGTAGTTCAAGCAAGAGATAAAAGACAAGTATAATATTTGAGTAACTGGAAAAGCACACTCAAAAATAATGAATTGGTTTAAGTCCATCCATCTAAATTTTGAAGTTCGAGGATAAAAAAAAAATCAAGAAATACCCAACTTGTAAAAACAAATAACACTTAGGAAGGAATCAGCACACTTACCCTTTAATAAAATGTTACAACAATTTCCAAACTCGTTTGACTATAACGGAATAAGAATTGGGAACTTAAATTTAACTAGTTAAGTCTCTATGACCATAATAGGATCTGTATTACAAATAAAAGAATACATATATAATTATATATTTATAATACAACCTTCGAAAAGTTAAAAACCTGGCGGGTTTGTTTTTAAACAGCCTGAGTAAAAAAGGTAGAGATCATAATTTGGAAACATCCTACCTTATTTCACCTAAAATTGAATGTTGTAAATAAAAAGAAAAAATTTCACATGTCATTTATTACATGTCATTTATATACCTTTTTACATAGTAATATCAGATCTTTCCTCTTCAGGTTGTTTCCTTACACTTCAGCTATAGTAGCCAAAGTTACCAAATTTTCCTCTTGGCATTAAATGAATAAAAGAGCAAGAGTAGGAAGGTTTCTTTTTTTAAACAAAGATGTGAGATGACTATAATGAGACATAGGAGTTTTTAAAACATGAATATTCTCATAATCCTATGACATAATTCATTGTTTTTATTTTTCATTTCCTTTTTAAAACGGATTTGATGATAGAAATGCACAGATCTCTTAAAATACATGTGTATCACTCTAAATAATTATAATGATTTCACAATGCCTGTAATAATCGTTCAGTTAAAAAGTATCATAAAATTGAGAATTAATTTTTTTTAAATTGATATATAGGCCTATATATGTAACAACAGAAGTTACAGATTTGTTAGAAAAAGTTAGTAACTATACAATAAACATTTTTCAAATTTTTCACAATCACAACAAAACCTTAATTTACATTGGTTGTAAAATAATAGAGAAAATTGTCATAAAATGGTAGATAATTTTCTTTTCATAAGAAATTACTTTTTTTTCCGTTATAACAATAAGTAGTCTTTTATACACGCAGACAGAGGTAGAGTGAACTCCATCTTTAGATCTGTAAGTGGTGTTACCATTAATTCAAGAGATTAGGAGTCCAATTTTTTGTGTGTGGTTATTTATAAGTTATTTTTGACAAGTAACCACAATCACAGTTATTTAATGTTTTGCTTAAATGGTGTGTTAGTCTTTATCAAAATACTTAGAACTGATTTCAATCTATCAATAAACTTGAATTAAAACTTTAAGTAAGAAAGATTTGGATAAAATGACTGTGATTGAAAGAGAGGATTCTTTTGACCCTCTTTGCATTTATTGATGAATATTCACCATGAAAAATCTAATGTGTATGAGTTCTCTCTGACTTTACATAAAAAAAAAAAAAAAGAAAAGATCAACAAAAATCAGCAATAGAAAGACATGATTTGAGCTTTAAATGCAGATAAGTATTGTAAAAAATACATTTCAGGGTCTCATTTGAAAAAAAGGTATGAATATTTGTGAGAAGAAAACAATTCATTTTTCCTCTTAATTTCACTCATATTAGTTTGAGACTTGTACTTTTCAGTCCTGATTTTGCACAGAGAGAAAGAAAGAGTTGCCACAAAACAGTTACCCTTCAAACGTTTCTAGGTTCCCTTCACGAATCGCCTTTTCCCATGACTGGTTTTCATCATATTTTTTAAAAAATACATCGATGAAGCCTTCAAGACCCTTGAGGAAAAAAATGTGAGACAAAGAATATTATATTTAAAGAATATTATGCCAAACGTCACAGTAGGCAGAAAAAAGGAAGTTTAGAATAAAGAAATAAGATATTATTTATATTCTGTTTTCTTTAAATCTTATTTAATTTAAGACACACATGTTTATTATAAATATAATTATTGAAAGTCACAGAAAAATATGCAACGGAAAAGATTTAAATAAGTATCCAGACACTACCTTGCTTCAGTTGAAAGACAAAAACCACAAGTCAGTACTTCAAATAAATAAGTTTCTTGCAATGAATTCTTTTAAAGACGAAACATTTCAGATTTAATATTTCTTTTTCACCAGCTGTTTCAATCAATAATTGGGCTATACAGAGAACAAAAACAAAATATATTATTAAGGGTGCTCTGTCATTTATGTTTCTCTGTTAAAACACCTGAACATATAACTGAATAATATTGTCAAACTATAAATCAAACATTTTTAAACTCATATACAACTGTACTTACTAAATGAAATTGCTAAAAGAAATCATAATAAGACAAGAAAAGGTGTCAACATAACTAAAAAAAAAAAAAAAAAATTATTGGTCACTTGCAGTAAATGTTAGCCTAAAGCAGGGTGAACAAGTTTGATTTTTATGGATAAGATAATCTACAGTGATAATAAGCCAAAGAGATGGAAATGCTAAACATATCTAATCACTACATGACTTTTAAACATAGGAAAACTTACGACTAAGTAGGTCTCTTCTGGATCAATCGCGTAGGGCAGTTGATTAATTGTCAACCTGTACTGTGCACCTTTCATTGCCCCAGCCTTAGCTCCCCTTACAATCAATTCAAAACCTCTGCAATGGATTAGAAAATAGGGCTAACAAAAAAATCAATGCATAGATGAGAATATCTAAAGAAAAAAAAAAGGAAAAGAAAAAGAAGATGTTTTTTTTTTTCAGGCTAATAAAAAAGTTAAGCAATAAAGAATGTTCTTTTTTCCTACACAAATCTCTCATATTGTATCAGTATCAGAATAGCTGGTAATAAAAGTATTTTCATGAGTTCAAGGTTAATATGAAGAGGGAACAGAAATTTTAAATAAACTTTGAGACCCAAGTTAAAAATTCAGGCTATGTACCAATATTTAACTAACATGTTTACTAGCAACACTAGACTCAATACTCAACATGTAAAAAAGCGAATAAATCTCATTGAGGTTGACTATGAAAATTATTAATTAAAAATATTTCGCACCTCTCTGTTATGGTAGGGTTTTCAATTTCTGCATTTTTCCCAATTGGAAGTGGATGTCTGCCTCTTATGCGATCTATTATCCCGGCGCTGTGCACTTTTAGACCATCAAATTTGACTCTGAGTCTCACATAACCCTCCTTGTTTTCATCAGCAGCTGAAGAAGGAAAAGGATTTAAATCTATAGTAAATAATGAATCAAAATCAACTTTCGAATTCCAATTTTCTGCGAGAAAAAGAAAGAATGGGACTTGCAGTTCCTAAACAATGCACCTTTTATTTTTTAATTTCTTATTTCTTTTTTTTTTCTAAAGTATCTTCATTAGTTGATTTAGATAAAAAAAAATGAAAATAAAGTCTGATTTTGTGTGGATAAAAGCACCTTTAAATTTGTCAGGTAAAAAATGAAATTGATCTTTTTTTTCGATATTTAATATATAATCCATTACTTGTAAAAGAATGTTTTGCAAATGTGGTGAACTAAGCTCTAGACGAGTTGTCAGAGCACTAAAAAAACATAAAACATTGAGAGAGGTCTCTCGAAAGACCTAGAGAATCCAGAGCTAGATCTAGATCTCATTGAATACATACATGTATCCTAACTTTTAACATCTAGATCTAGATCTAGAGATGTGTAATGAGTAAAAGAAGAATATAGTCAGATATATCCAGATAGGAAGTAAGTTCAAGAATCTAGATATTACTAGATGTATAATTTAGATATCCTAGATTAGGAAAGGCCAAGTTACCGTATCCTGGTTCTTCAAAGGATTCAGCCATCCTGCCAAGTTAGCACCAAATTCAATAAATGCAGATATAAGTCTAGATCTAGGCCCTATCTAGGTCTAGCTCTTCTGAAACTTTCTGAAATTTATCTCAAGTATTGTGTCTTCATTAGTACAGTCTGCAAATCACTAGATCTATCTAGATCTAGATAATTATAAATCTAACGCTGCCCACTGTCCGTTCGATCAATCGTAACAAACAATAACACGGAAGTTATGGACAACAAAATGAAAAGCAATCAAAGGGAAGCAAACGGAAATATTTTCCACGAACGATGTCTCCCTTTGTTGCTCTTCCTGTGACCAGGCAAAGACCTCTCCGTTCAGCATGGGGTATCAGGTTCGAATCTTATCTAGGGAACCGTTTCCGTATGGTTATATTAATGGAAATTGTGGGAAGAACTAAAGATGGCATATTTTGGTAAAGGAACCGAAGTAAACAGAATTTTGAGTTAAGTGCGAAGTGAAATTATTACTTGAGCAGTTAAGTGGGCTGCGTCAACATTCAGCCTTTACATGCTCGGATCTCATCTCTGAAAGAAAGGATAGCCTAAAGTAAAACATACGCCTGTCTCATTTGTTTTTAATTTCAAGTACAAGGAAGAACAAATTTTCGCATATTATATATGTTTTTCTACAGAAAGTCTGGATTAGATTAAGTGCTTCTGCAAAATTAGTTTTCTTTCATGTATTTGAAACAACAACTTATAAAAAAAAAAAAAAAACGAATCAGGCGGACCATTTTACTGTCTTTATCCGAACTTGAGATAAATTTTAGAGGGTTTAACTAGATGTATAATACGTAGATTTCTAGGTTGAGCTAAGCAATGTTTGATCGTTTTGCGTTTTGTTTTCAAGTTATTATTACTATTAAAGAAATTCTAAAATTTTTGGGGGGTTCTGTTTACAAAAAGATCTTTTTTATTATAACATGAGTGGATATGTGCAGAGTTTAATTCAGCTTAGTAATATAAAACAGGGCAAAGAACGCAATTAATGCCATAGCTTTTAAAAGAACATTTTTGCAATTTTAAGTGAAAAGGCCTTTTCACGAGGGTTAGAGAGAGAGAGAGAGAGAGAGAGAGAGAGAGAGAGAGAGAGAGAGAGAGAGAGAGAGAGAGAAAGAAAGAGAGAGACAGACAGACACAGACAAACCGACAGGCAGATAGACAAACAAACAGACAGACAGACAAACTGACAGACAGATAAACAGCGAAATAAAATGGGGGCGGGGCGCGTTTTCCGTCCAGAAAACATGATTTGAGTTGTTTTGTCTCAACATGAGAGCATGGGAGTCTACTTCCTACTTGCTTTTCCAAGGGGCATAATAAAAAAAATTACACTATTATTTTTAGAATTAAAGAAACACATTCATTTTATCAGCAAAAATATCAAATACAGCAAATGGATTTTTAACAAGAAAAAATGTTACAAATAACGGTAAAATAACAAGTTTGTGAAATAAATTTAATAATAAATTCTGTCTAATTGATTCAACTATAGCTGGTTATCGACCAGGATGGGCAAGGTTAAAGCCGTACGCGTTTTTGCAACTCGTTAAGGCAATTGGAATTCGCATTCGGGCTCCTATACAAAATTTCGAATATATCGTAGCTATCTAAAGATCCAACGATCAAAATACATACTCATTTCGCTCTCGATCTCTGACTACTAGATCATCAGTAAAGCGTTAACGACAAGACTGCAGCCACACATGAGCCATTTGGTACACAAAGATCAACAACGCGCAGTCAAAGGTAGAAAGATACAAAACAACCTACACAACCTTAGAGAATTATCACCTATTTGCAAAAACAAGAATATCGAAGCCAGAAAAAAAACAACCTTTGACAGAGTTTCACACTCTTTCTTGCGCAGTGCTAGAGGGTAGTAAATTTCGGGACTTGCTAAGGAAATGGATTCGAATACTATACGCCATGGTTGCTTGCTTATGGTGGGTGACTGGGTTATGAAACAGTCTAAAACAGGTCAAAGGACAGAAGGACCTTCATGAAGCAGCTGGAGGGTCTGGACTTCGCAGACCTTCTCTTCCAAAAGCATCAAGACGCACAAGAGAAGCTAAATCGTGTGGCAGCAGAAGATTGGAAGGCCGGTACCCAGGTAAACATTGGAAAAACTGAGGCCATACAAATCAGTAGCAGACAGGCAGATCCACGGCGGCTGCATCAGGTAAACACCGAAGAGCTTGAGAAGTGTGTCTATTTTGGTAGTGTTGTAAGTAAAGATAGTGGTAGGATGAGGGAGGGGAGCGGCAGACGAGGAGATCAGATGCCGATTAAAGAAAATCATTTACGCCCTTAATACCCTAAGACCACTCTGGAGGTCTACATCCTTGTCGGCCCGAAACAAGAATCTTCAATACCAATCTGAAGTCGGTTATACCCTTTAGCTCAGAAACGTGGCGCGAAATCCAAGGCCAAAATATATTAACTGCAAACTTTTATTAACAAATGCCTCAAAAACATCATCAATACTAGATGACCTGAAGTTGTCTCAAAGAAATTTGGGACAGAACAAAACAAACCCCCATCGAGACAGAGATCAAAAAGCATAAATGAAGCTAGATAGGCCACACACATGGAATTCCTGTATCCAACATCACAAGGCAAGCCCTGGGGTGGAACCCCCAAGGCAAACGCAAGATCGCTCGCTCAAAGCTGACTTGGTGGCGTAGCACGGAGGCATAAATAAAAGCAATCGGTAACACATGGGCCGAGCTGAAGAGGACCATCCAGAATCGAGTGTTGTGCAGTTGGGGCCCTGTGCTCTGCAAGGAATCGAACGGCCTACACTAACTTGATTGCGCTCGATCCTATTTACCACCGTCGATCACTAATAATAAAATGTGAGTGTCAATTAACCCATTTTACACACCGCATCATTATGGCTACAGTATCATTATTTTTATTGTCATCATCAAACATAAAGCTAGGCTGCATTTTTGTATCACTCGACTGCTAACCCTCATATTTCTGTTAGAAAACATGACTTCAAGCTTTCCACAGTTAGAATGCAGAAAAATATATTCTGATGTGTGTTTGGTTTATCTTCAATACTGACTGTGAGGTATAAACAAAATGATCAAGTTATTTTTATACGCGAATTTTTTTTCAAGGGAGATTGCTGTGTTCCCCTGTTAAACTTTTAATTACATGGCTTATTTCCCTTCTCTCAATAATTGCATGCAATTTACCGCTTTTTTAAAGTTGGATTTTTGTTTTTCTTATTTTTTTCCCTAAATCTTCATGGACCAAAAACAACAACAATAACAACAGAAGTAACAACAACAACAAAAACAAATAACTAAACTTCCTTTTTCAGGCTGTTTGTTCTACTTATACGGATATATTTGGTGACTCCATGATTGTGTGTTAGAGCTATAAGATTTGGGAAATCTAACCAGTAACCACTATGCTTAAGCTGTCTACATTTTTTCTCATTGTTCAAATCGCCAAGTCATCTGCTGTGGTTAATTAACTATTAGATGAAATCCCTTATAATTATACTATAACGGCAATTTATTTCTAAGTATTTATAATTCATATATGTATACCGCAGAATTATGACTGCTTTTTTTTTTATATTATGACATTATAATATGACGTAGTGACACTATTATTATTGCTGTTGCCCCGAGAATTATTATTTATTTTACATGGACCAAAAGATGCCAAACTAAGTTATACAAAACTAACGTACCAGATTTACGAGGGTTGGTCAAACATGAATTGCCCTGGCTTTGATGAATTTCGTATCTACCGAGTTGACGTTGAACGTGAACCAACAACAACAACATAATAATAACAAAACAAACATGCGTATGCACACATACGCTCACGCATACACACTTACTGCCGCGAAACCGTGGAATATCTACTATGATTATGTAGGGGAAAAAATCAAAATAGGTAAAAAAAAAATACAGGTCTAAGAATACAGAACGATACAAAACACGCAAGCTTTCTGCCTTAAGCCTTCTTCAGACACATACACGATAAATCCGAAGGAAGGCGAAACACAATGATAAATGTAGACGTACACACTAAGAATTTACATGGAGAGATAAAAAGAGATATCAGACATATAAAAAAAAAGTTATTACATAAAAAGATTATGAAGATTTAATATCAAATAAAAAAATATAGCAAAGAAACAGGAAACCAAGATTAGATCAAAACAGAAAGTCAACTTATAAATATTAGTCACATAGTTATTTAGTTAGTTTAACACATTACGATACTGTTGTGTAGTAATCAATTGAACGATGCCTTGTTTCTAGCTAGTTACATTGTAAGATGATGTGTACAATGCATAACATTTAAATCACTTGAATATTAAGAGAGATTTTTGTTTAACCTCGAATGAACACAAACTGTTATTATTCAATTTTTTTAAATACCAGTTTGTTTGATGCTTACCGTCTAGTTTCAGCACCATAGGCAATACTATGGACTTATCCCACACTAATGTCTGGCAATTTTACGTGCTGCCACACAGAGACAGTGTTTATGTAGCATGACTCCTGTCTCACCCGCTCACGTTACTCTGCCATAGATCGAACCAGTACGAGGCGAAATCGGACAAAAAAAAAGATAATTTTTGATCGATCGTGGGTGACGAAACAGGGACATCCCAACTGGGAGACCAAAGCTCTACCACCTATGACACTGCACTTCACTGAAATACCAGATTAGTGTAATTGATCACGAACCTGCACGCTACTGTGTGTTCAATTAAAAACGGCTTTGGTCTACATGACTTGTGTTTACAACTTTTATGTAACCCCAGATACTTTGTCAGATTAAACAGTAAAACGCTAACTAGTCTACAAAATACAGGGGTGGGGCGTTGTGGCCCTGGGGCAGAACATCGGTTTTCGATGCAAAAGGTATGTGGTTCGAAACCCTGGCGATATTGCTCCCTACTGGTTGGGTCGGTGTCAGTTTAATGTGATCAGCTGAGACAGGAGTCATGGCATTCCCGCCCTATCTCGGGTGTGGCAGCACATAAAATTGTCAGATATCAGCCGTGGCGCCCGTCAACAATATAGCCCATATAGTGCTGATGTTGTACGTTTAACTAACTCGACTCATCTCTTACAAAATACAATGTCAAAATGGAATGGTAAAATGTAATATGGATGATATGAAAAATACGAAACACTTTAAAATATAAAAAAATAATATTTATCTACGAGAATATTTAATCTAAAGAAAATGAGAGTTGGAATAGCTTTCTGCGTGGGAACTTCTCTTTTTTTTTGGACTGAAAGAGGGATGTGGAGAAAAAATATTAACACCATGATTGTGGGCACACCTGTGTTTTGTCGTAAATTTCTATTAAATTCCACCATAGGAATGGTCTGTAGAGTTGGTTCGAAATGTTTATTTCATCACATCAACTCTACAACGCACAGACGGTATACCTGTACAATTTAAAACCAAACACGCAAAAATGGTTAAATCCTTCTACATCGGCGTATACTCAGACGAGGCTTCTGTATCAATATTTTATTTCTGTACGAGTACAATAGAAGGCCGGATTGAAGGAAAGTGCGTGCTCATAATTCTTTTTATTTTAAAGAAGGGACTAAAACTACGGACATTGTGTTTGTAAAGATCAAACTAGTCCGCGCTAGCCAGTCGTGGTTGTCTGTGGAACAATAATGAAGGCCAGACAATAGAAATTGAAACACCGATACCAACACAAAGAGCTGCCCACTCGCGAAGAATCAAACAGTGGTCTTCAAAAATGTACCAATGTACCAGTACCCACCACACAAGCCGAATTTTTCTCTCCTTTTGTAAGACAACTGATTGCTGTTGACACACGACAGTGTCCGGATAATTTCCCCATATATAGGCCTACAATGTGCGGTTTTTCTTGAGCTTGACGAATAATGTCACCTGGGTTTCGTTTCCTTCAACACTACTTTCTCATCATACTGTTTCCCTTTCTGTTTTCCTTTTTTTCGGTATATCTCTACTAGTACTACCCTTGCCATTTTTTTTTGTTCCAAAATATTTTGTTTGTGGACTGGTGTGTATGCTAGTGCTAGCCACAGAGGAAGATGTTTTTGTACCCGTCGATGGTATTGTGTACGGTGTGTATATACACTAGCTAGCCGCGTTCTAACCATCCGCTCCCCCTTTTCTCCCTAGTTTTCAGTACAACTACTATTGGTCCTGCAAAATCCAAAGAGTTTCCACATAGGACTAGTCCGCCCGTCCGGGTTTTGTATGTACACATGGACTCCAATGGCATGGTCCATAGACTCGCGTCCACCAAAAGAAGATATCATATATCTTGTGAATACGGGGTCCTTAGCGAAACGAAGGCGATAGGTAAAAAAAATTTTGCATCGGTGTCCAATAACACCTCTATTCTAAACTCACGGAGCAAAGCGCCGATCGGGAAACTCCATGCCTCATGGGCGTGAATATGTCATCTGATATCGGCGCACTCGTAAAGCCTGTATTATTTTAGAGCGGCTGAGGGCCGATCGGATTGATATGTTTACATACCGGCATCAAAATAGTTTATAATGTAAAGATTTTTATGTCTTTCAAACATTCAAGGACTTACAGTAATTAGGAGATGGTAAATGCGAGACAACGACTTATGAAATGAGGGAGGTTATGCACAAAAAATAATTGGCATAACAAAACGCCGAAAAGAAAACCAACAAAAAAGAATTTTTCATTGATTAAAAAAGGCAAAATAATACGTCCGTAAGCAGGGGGAAGCTTGTTTATTGTTAATAAAAATCGGCCTTGTATGATTGTACCTCTCTCCTTTTTATTGACAATATTTTACTATGCTCCTCTGTTACTGCCTTTGGTCTCTTTCTCTGAACGGCCGCCTGCGATGCGATGCGTGTCCCACAGAGAATATTTGTTGATTTATCGAACTGCCAAATATTATTGGACGACATTAGCACTATAAACGCAGAAAATTTCCCGGCCACAGGGTCCTTTCAGCGTCTCTCCTACCGAGAGTCCACCACACACAGACAAACAAACGCTCGTCTGACTCTCTCTCTCTCTCTCTCTCTCTCTCTCTCTCCCTCTCTCTCCCTCTCTCATCTCTTTCAGCTTAGTAGGAGAAACTATTTGTCACACTCTTGTATCTGTACATGTAGTTGGTCCTGAAACCCGAGTCCATTGTACATTCTTCACCACCACCTACTCCTTCTCTCGCGTTTGGTTTTAACTCCTATTTCGCGGGAAGGGTTGTTTAAAAAGCACGACCAACTTTAAAAGACGAATAACGAAAACACAAGAGCTGGGCACCACAGCGCTATTTGCTTAACCGCCCGGGATAATATTTTCCCTTGCTCCCAGAGCCGCTTACTCGTGTTTTGCACCGGATGAACCCTAGTCTGACAAAATAGACTGGCACAGGGCCTGAAAGGGATAACCACAATGGCCGCCATTATAGATCAGGCATCTTACTAAAGGCTTGTTATTTATTGGGATGGATTTGGGGGGATCGGAAAATGAGGAGGATGGGGAGAAATGGGCGTGGATACAGTTAAAATGAGGCCTGGGGACTAAACAGCTAGATCAATTAACAAGGAATTGTGATTGGTTATTCTAATTGTTAAACACGACTGGTCTGATGCCAGTACAACCAGTGATGAAGCGCGAAGCGGTGGAAAGGAGAAAAGGGGGAGGAGTAATGGAAGGAGGAAGTCGATTGATATTTTGAGATGGTTTTTAATGACTGGATGGCGAAAAAATTGATATTAATAAGATTTGGGCGACTTAATCATCGACCTTTTAGAAACGAATTTCGTTCCAGTTTTGTTTTTCTACATAGTGATTTACTTTCTATTACAGTATTATGATGCTTTAAACTTAATGCACGCTGCAATGATGGAAATTACAACAAAAAATCAATTGTAAACCAGTTTCAGAGGCATTGGTTGCGTTAAATTTCTTTCGGGCTATAAATTCTCATTGTTCAAATCAATAAATTCTATATATTAATAAAATTCAATATTTCACATTATTATTACTGTTACTATTTCTTTGAGTAATGGTCTTGATAACTTTTTAAAATCCAAAACATGAGGATTTAACTCCTTATAACATATATATTTAACTCCAGAATATGTAATTTGAATAAAGGCTAGATTTCTTTCTGAATGGAATATTGTTGTTTACACACACAAAAAACAAACAAACAACAGATAGGTAAAATTAATATAAAATGAGTGTTATCTATTTGATGATGATAATAATAATAATAATAATAATAATAATAATAATAATAATAATAATAATAATAATAATAA
>RQTK01000193.1:651727-659944 GCA_003991915.1 Elysia chlorotica
TACTCTTTTTTTTGTTTAATTAGATAATAAAAGGGGGGGGGGTCTTTAGATTGATCGTCTCTCAGGTTTCCAAGGCTGTCTGATTTGAAAATAATAAAATCAAAAACTTTAAAAACGTTGTGCGGAAAAAGCAAAGTGTTCTCCTACTCCTAGGTTTAAAGGAAGTTCCTATTTGAAGATGGTACATGTACTAGTCTCTATCGGTCACATTGCACCGGCATCAGTCCCACCAGCAGGGGAAATAACGCGGGCGCAAGAGCGGGGCTCGAACCACGGACCTCCTGCGTAGAAAGCCACTGCTCTAACCTCAGGTCTCTGGGTTGAGCCCTATACGTTTTACCACTTAAGCCAGGTCGTATTCCATTAACTTGGTGCGGTAAGATTTACCTACTTAATTCCCTTTCTCCAACTGGGTGTTATACCACTAAACCATAACCGATTTGGCACATCACAATGATGACGCAGAATGCCAAAACATGTACAGTTCACGTTTGGCTTTGATTTCTATCGGCTGTAGACCTTGAACCTTGAAGCCTTATAATTCTCTAATATCATTCCCGAAAAAAAATTGAATTGGGAAAAGCACTTGTATCTTTAGGCATAATACACACGCAATTCGTCTTATACAAAATGTATGTATTATATTATGTATCACCTAACACTACCTCGCTTGGCCTCCTACACCCCCTCCCCACAATCCAGCCCCAAAGATACGCAACGGCACCTGTTTCTAACCTGACCATCTTTCCAGTTGATCACCTCCCTAATCCACAAGCTGTAAGTGTAAGGACGCTCTGCCTAAGGTGTCAAAGACATCAGGTCATCTTGTAAGAAGTGGAGAGTGGGACAATATTGTGACAGGCCAGCCTTTCGTTTCTAATCTATGCCTGGCCTCACCTTCTCTTTTATTGGACGCCACCTTGTGCTCATCGACTCCTCTACATGGAAATCCGACCCTTCATACCTGTGATGATTCTCAGCATTCTGATCTCAGGGGCTGTTGGCAAAAAATGTGTCGGACAGAAGTGATGTGTTCGCTAACTGTGTAATTGCGGTATAGAACATTGCGTCGTTGTTTACAGATTTTACGTGGCGGTTTTGTTGTGAAAACCAGAGGACGCCTTAGCAATAAATAATGTGATCGGCGATGGGTTTGTAATTAATTGACATCGTTGTAAGTCCGCGTAACACACGCTTGGAATCAAACACTTGTCAACAAGGAACTTGACTTAAGGGAAACTTGAA
This sequence comes from Elysia chlorotica, assembly GCA_003991915.1. NCBI lineage: Eukaryota > Metazoa > Mollusca > Gastropoda > Plakobranchidae > Elysia > Elysia chlorotica. The sequence goes on from RQTK01000193.1 coordinate 652,973, forward strand.
GTCTTGTTGTATTCGGTGAAGCATGGTACAATTGACAGATTGGGATTCCACAGTTGTTTTCGGTGCTTTACGATTGTTTGTCCCTGCGTTTACTGCGTCATGGTGACACGTTTTATCCTAGGTTGTATAGCTGAGGTATGAGGATCACATTTGCTTGGATTTGGTTGAGAGCGCCGGGAAGTCAATCAGTTGATGCTCTGGACTGACGATAAGAATGTCCTTTTTGAAATACTTAGAGCCCGTTTAAATATCAAGGCGCGATACGCAGGACAAAATCAATTTTATTTATGAGAAGATTGAGCTAAAACAAGCTATTGAGGAATGCAGCTTTATAACTTCAGTAAGTATTCTCACGAATCATAAACTGATGGTAGTGGTAGCGGTTTACATCTCACCCTTGATCAACTAACACAACCTGCACTTTCTATAGGACAGACGCTCTATCCTGTTTAGCCTTTCTTAGGTTTCCAAGAAGAACTTATATACGGAGATGGGTTCCAAGACTTCAGTCTGACACTGCAGTGATACTCTACATTTTGTCTCAGCCGGTCACATTATACTGACACCAACCCAACTAGTATAGGACGAAATCGAACAAACTGCCCAACCGTGGGTTTCGACCCGCGGACTTCCCGATTGGGAGCCAAACGCTCTACCACTTGCGCCAGCGACCCCACACAATACCTGTCGTTCACCAACCGATTAACTTTGCTGGCAGCGCCCCCTGCGGGTGACCAAACACCCGTCACGTCAATCAACAGCTGACCGCCGCTTGGTGTCCGGCGTGAGGCCAATGGTCACATCAATATTGTCACACCATCAGCGCTCTATTGGACACTGGTCACTCCACACACACTGGACAAGTAGCCTGGCCTTTCACAATGGGGGAGAGACCAGGCGTCGACATTAACTGAAAGAGCTTTGACCAAGAAAAGGTGAATTAACAGGATTCAGTCGAATGGATAGAACTACATGTCCATGTACTAGAGGGTCATTGTAAGGAGTTCTTCAACTCTGTTGGATTTCTGAGGGAAGGTTCGGGTAAAGTGAGAAGTGCAGGGCATCTTGGGAATCAGTGATCCTCAGCAATTATCATTTTAAATGTGGAAAATGATCTGTGATTTTACACGTTATTTTTTGGCATGGGAAAGGCTTAGAGGAGAGAGAGAGAGAGAGAGAGAGAGAGAGAGAGAGAGAGAGAGAGAGAGAGAGAGAGAAAAAAGACAGACAGACAGACAGATAGACAGACAGACAGACATATTGTTTTGGCATCTCTATGCTGCCTCTATGGAACAGTACGTAAAATTGGCGGTCGTTGATCCGTCGACGATATAGGCAAGTTGCTGACATCCGACGTGAAAAAACACAACCAATCACCCAATCAACTACATTGCAATATTTTGAACACTCCCCATCGTTGTATGGGGTGGAAGCACAATTTTTTTTTTATAACTTTTTTAATACTTAAAGGAGCCATAGTATGTTACAAGCAATGTTCAAGATATCGCACTATTTGTAAGGGTTTTTTGTCTAAATTTCTATCTTTTAAACCAATAAAGATAGAATAGAAATTTTTTTTTCGGACTAAAAATTTCAGCTATTTATCCTTCAAATAGAATGTACGCGCTGTTACTCAATTGAGTACAATAACAATACTCCCACATAACCACCAACAGTCTCATTACAATGAATTTAACCCCCAAAATTGCCCACTAATCTTCAATCTAATAATAAATGAAATGGATTAAGCAGAAGCAGATGTGATGGTTTGGAGTTTTTCAACCCGATTATCGCGATCATTACACGTATAGCAATCCTACGCCTGAGGCAATTTCCTCTCATGGTAGTGTTAGTAAAATTGATTATAAGCAGAGAAGTGGGAAAATGGTTTTGTATATTATAGCCCATATTGTTTGAACGAATCGGTTGCAAACATATTTGAAGACTGCTCAAGTTTAGTGTGCAATAACGTCTGCATAAATTATATTTCTTTTCCGCGTTTAATGCCCATTTTGATAATAAACGTTTATTCTTAGCATACACACGATCACTTAGTAGTCTAAATCATGGGCGAGGCTGATATTTGAAGAAACATAGATAAACTCATAGCGTTGGAAAAATCTCCGGTCGGCTTTCAATTTTATTTTCAAAGCACAGCTGTCACTCTTAGTTTTTACCGAGATTATGACTGCGCCTTGTTTACTCACATCCTAATACCCTCTCGTGTATCCATGATGGGGTAAGCAAAATAAGTTTACCTTCCCCGAATATACACTTTCCGACGTCTTCCCTATTGCTTATCTAAAAAAGATGCTGTTTGTTTTATTCCAGCTATAGGGCTCGTAAGTACAACAGCTCGGTAGGTTTATAATTCGTCATATAGGGCCGTAAGTACAATGTCACAGTAGCTTACAACTCGTAAGAATATGCGATAAAGAAGGCTTACGATGACTTGTTTGATATCGTGAAATTGTACTTCAAGGCCAAAATATCTTACTTCAAGTTTAAAGAATAATTATAAGCTGGTATTCACGACAGTAGGGGTTTCAATGCGTTAGACTATAAGCTTGGAATGTAGTCTTAAAGGTTTTCTTTTAGATCGGTGGGTGTAAAAATGTTCGGTGAAGTGTTTGATATCGATTAGTGACTTTAAACAATATGTGGACAGCTGGTTTCACAAGTACTTCTACACCTCTGGAAAACAACTCAATCTGCATTGTCCAAATCTATTTAAAGATCTTAAAAAATTCACATCATGGGGTTATCTTGATGTATACAAATGCTAGGCTTTTGTGTGGATAATGAGTGGGAGTTGTGGATTTTTTATATAATAACGTGACTATGTATACAAAGTCTCACAATATATTTATAAATAAATAATAAAATTAAAAAACATACTCCATAGCTGAAATTACCAAAAAATTAATATGCTTACAGTTACATAGTTTGGGCTTTTTTTTTCAATTGAAGAAAGCAAGAAAATTGCGATAATATGCACTACACTGTCTGATTTTATCTTGTTCTTAGAATGTTAATAACTAAAGTAATAATCCAAATGCCATAAGGGGATAAACATTAGGCCCAGGTTGTAATATGTGGGTGCCATTTTGTTAAATGGTCAATATTGAGATGGATCAGGTTTCAACAATTACTGCAACAGAAAAAACAACAACAACAACAACCCTTAAATTGCAACTGCGTGTATTGACAATGCTGATTGTTTGAACTGCGGCAGAAAAGATCAAGCACAAGTATACAACTACAGGTCGGAAATTATTGAACCAGCGACTTCTGTAGTGCCAGGAACCCTTGATGAAGTTCAACGGTAAGAAACTTACCAACCAAGGTGGTCTGATCGGGGGTTGAACCAGAGACCTCCCAAATAGAAACTGCACGCTCTACAATTGAATCACTTCCCCCTCCACTTTTCCAGATTAAAAATTGTTTCTTGTGTTGTTGTTTTGTTGTGGTTCGCGTTGTTAATATTGTTGTCGTTGGTCTTGGTAGTGGTGGTGGTGTTGATGGATTTTCGAACCAAGCCTTCAATTGGATCACTCTTTGGTTAGTTTTACGCTGCCTCTACTTCCCAAGTAATACTTTGCGGAGATAGGAAAACCAGAGTCGAGATTCAAACCGCGGGTCTCATGTTTGTACTTTCAGAGCTCTAAGCGACTGACTTAGCCATGTTCCCTCTCTAAACATGACGAAGAAAGTAATAATTTATTGTAAACAAGCAAACGCCCAACTTGAACTTATATTGACGATTATAATATAGGAGAAACAACACACTTGTTACATTAATTTAAATGTTTTGAAATTAAATGGCTTTACATGTGTTTCTATCATACAAGTAGGCATTAATCGGATTGTTGGGTCTGTGTCCAAGAGTTACAAATATTTTTTATACTTTCAATATTCAATGAGCCGATGGGTATTAGAGAATCGTTTTATATTGTGCAAAGACAAGCTAACTGAGATGTCCTAATTATGGAAATTAAGAAATCAATAATATTACCTAGGGTAGTATTTTTGTTGTTTTTTGTTCATTCTTTTTTATTATGAGTTCGCAATATAACGTTCCATTATTGGCCTTTCACTGTTAATAATAAAAAAATGCATTACCCCATTGCTATCAATAGTGTTTAAAATCAAACCACATTGTCAAGGGAACAAATCAGGAACATGGTTTAGACGCTGGAACAAGATCCTAGTTTGACTGGCCTAAGGAACTGGACAAGATCACAGAGCGCAAAAGGAGAGGCAATATCACAGATATTGAACACTGCTGCAGTGTCCACTGAGGCAAAGAATTGGGATAGGTTAAAAATTGATTAATACAAACGGTAAAGAAACTTCTTACATAATATATAACTGCAACAATAAAAACGGCAACAACAACGGCAACGACGACAAAAACAAAAACAACAAAACAAGAATGATAAAATGAATCGAAACAATGATTTTCGTATCATAAAGAGAAACATTAAAACAAGTTGTCATCATTTTAGAACTGTCATTTTTTTTTCACTACCCCCTTCAGGACTCTTTCAAAAAAAATATTGATCAGTATTATTTTACCAAAACCAGACTGGCAACTTTTATATTGGATCTCTTTTTTTTCATTCAAGAGACACGTCCACTTGTGTGCATTAAATAATGTTATAATTTAGTGAGCTCTTACTCTCAAAATCTAAAAATAGACTCAACACATTATGGGTTGTATATACAAATCTCGTAGCTTACTACTTGTACCAATATAATAATAAGAAGGCTTACGATGAGTCGGTGAACCAAGTTGTGCTGGAGTAGTTGTCGTCGAATTGGTTAAACGTCCATCGTCAGCACTAAACATTGTATAGACTGACCCAACCAGTAGGGGGCGAAATCGCCAGGGCTCGCAGCACTATATAGGCTATATTGTGGACGGATCCCAAGACTGACGTCTGACAATTTTATGTGCTGCCACACACGAGACAGGGCGGGGATACCATGACTCCTGTCTCAGCTGGTCACCTTAAACTGACACCGACCCAACCAGTAGGGAGCGAAATCGCCAGGGCTCGAACCACGGACCTTCTGCGTCGGAAGCCGATGTTCTACCCCAGACCACCGCTCCCCTCAGTTGTGCTGGAGAATTTAACTGCCCATGCAAAGCTCTTGAGAGGAAAACATAACAAATTAGGCTAGTTTCTTTGGTACCGATCACATTAAACTGATACAGCCCCAACCAGTAGAAGGCGAAATCGCCAGGGCTCGAACCACGAACCTCCTGCGTCAAAAGCCGATATGCTACCCCATGGCCACCGCGCCTCCAAGTTGTGCTGGAGAATATAAATGCCCCTGCAAGGCTCTTTAGAGGAAAACATAACAAATTAGTTTTATGTCTTATAACATCCTGAAAATTCATATACTCAGACCACGGATTATATCGAAATGTTTAGTCGTAGTGCTGCTAAGATAAGGTTCAAGTTGATCATTGGCAATCAAGTCTAATTCTTTCTCCTTAACATTTCGAATCTCTAGCGACTGAGCTATCTGACACGATTTAGATTAGTACAATGCGCTTGAGGAAAAATTAATGATGGATTATAATTATTGGAGTGAAGAAGGTGTCCTGCCCCCAAACACGCATACACCAATATCAGCAGCATATCTATATCGCGGATGGGCTCCATTATTAAAGTCCAAAAATTGTAAGTGCCACCACATAGCGATAATGCGGGGTAACCAAGACTCCTGTCTTTGTCGGAAACGAATTGGGACAAATAATTTTTTTTTCTGATCTTGGGTTTCGAACTCGGGACCTCCCGATTGGGAGATCAACGCACTACAACTTCCGCCAGTCTGTCTCCTCCTGGGAACCAGAAATAAAGTTCATCACCTGTATTTTAATAGGACAGTGGAAGTTTGGGTGGTTTGTAGAAGCAAAGCGAACCAGCACCGGAGATTTGATTAAATCAAACATTAGTCTCTAGCTTTGTATACAGAAACTTGTAAAGGTCTTTAATTTTTCTCATAACCGAAAACGCAAGTTATGAGTAAGATCGTATAAATAAAACGGTGTAGTTAAAAGAACAACGGATCGTCACCCACTGTGGTGGTCTCTAGGCCCATCTCCTCAGCCCAGCTGAGCAAATAGAGTGGTGTACCCTTTTCTTTGGCGCTCTCTATGTGTCTACACTCCCTCTTTCTTCCTCTCTCTCTCTCTCTCTTTTATCTATCTATCTCTCCCTTTAACCACCATCTATTTCTCTCTGTAGGTTTGTTTCCCTCTCTAAACCTATCTTTCCATTTCTCTCTCTATCATTCTATATGCCTCTCTCTTTCTCCTCTCTCTCTCTCTCTCTCTCTCTCTCTCTCTCTCTCTCTCTCTCTCTCTCTCTCTCTCTCAAGGCTCTTACATTCCAGATTGGTTGTGATCCCCACTCCACACATCCTTGGTGCATTCAAGTGCATTGAGCCGTGACGGCCATTCATTCACAAGATGTTTCTGATAAGAACTCAGTTCTTATCCTACCACAGTGTACTGTACATTGTATTTCTGAGAAGCCCTTGTGGAATAGGTCCCGGGGTCATATCTTTTTCATAGGAATCATTCTACCTGACGGAGGCTTGTAGTAGAGGAAAAAGTGAGGTGATTCCTGTGGGGGGTCTAAGATCGGACTGCCTCGTCTGTTATCGGACAGGTGCGTGTTCCATTCCCGCTCAGACCACCTTGTTCTTTTGTTGTTGTTTTTGTTCTCCTCATAGGGTTATGCCAGACCACATTGCCCCCCACTGATTGGTCCATGGATCCATCTTAGTATAATATGTACAATGTTACGGGCCAAGTCCCAGTTAATTTCACTTTAGGGTCTCGTCGCCGTGACCGTTTTCTCATGAGAACCTAAGAAACCTACTATCACATAATACTACTACTACTGCTACTACTACTACTACCACTTCTACAACTACTACTACTACTACTACTAC
>RQTK01000194.1:0-35987 GCA_003991915.1 Elysia chlorotica
TAAGCCTCACCCAGGTCTACTGCCCTTCAACATTGTCCAGCAGAAAGCCGCTGAAATTGACGCCGCCCTGCTACAGCGCCAAATGATCGCCCAGAAACACCCGGCGTTTCCACAGTACATCCCCATGATGACCCCGACGGTGGACAAAGCCTTGCTGCTCCAGGGAAATCTAACAGGGGCCACTTCTGCTGCTTCTGCTGCTGCTGCTGCTTTTGCTCTTCCTCCAGGGTTGAATCGAATGGTTTCGGCAACCGGCAGCGGTGCCGAATCGGCGTTGGCCCTTCAGCAGAAGATGGCTGCTCTGCTCCCAGACAATGTGACTCTGCACCCGTCGGTGTTTGCAGCGGGGATTCCCAAAGCGTCTCCTTCAAAAGTGGGTGAAATGTCACGGTCACCGTTGGAACTTTCTCTCGCGAAAGCTGGAGGCAGGGTGGAAGCACCAACTGTTACTAAAGGTTCGGAGACTTTGTTTTTTTTTTCTTTTCTTCATAAATGTAGTTATTATCCATCATGCTGTATTATTGAAGCTCTTAGTTTTAGTTGTGAAATTGAATTTTATCATCATAGTTCCTTATTTCTATCTCTCTATCTCATTCTTTATCCCTCTCTCTATATCTCTCTTTCTTTCCCCCGATCTCTTCCTCTCTACCTCTCTCTTTCTCTCTCTCTCTCTCTCTCTCTCTCTCTCTCTCTCTCTCTCTCTCTCTCTCTCTCTCTCTCTCTCTCTCTCTCTCTCTCTCTCTCTCTCTCTCTCTCTCTCTCTCTCTCTCCATTTCCCAACTTGATTTAGCCATATCGCATATCCAATACTACAATCGCCTTCTCTCTCTCTCCATCTTATTATCACTCTATCTTGTATCCACTCTCTCTTACAGCCATTCTCTCTCGATCCCCCTCTTTCCTTATCCAAAAAATGCGCGTTTTGTAAATACTGTTATTGCCCGGAGATTTAAAAAAATTGAGTCAATATCTCTTCATCTATCTGTCTAGCTGTCTCCTGTCTGCACGCCTGTCCTTTCTACCTTTCCCCCGTTTCCCTATTCCATCACTCTATCTCTCTCAGTCGTCTTTCACCCTTTCCCAGAATTAAAAAAAACAACAACCATATTAATTCACCAATTTAGAAGATGCAATAATTATAATCCTCAGGTGCACTACGAGGACCCCGACAGAGCAAACAGGAACGACAGCAAACGAAGGACTCTGGTCTAGCACAGCCACGGAAGGTTGTCACTGGGAAAGGCAGTTCGTGTAAGGCAATTCTACGTTGCGCTTCACCAGAATCACCCCCGCTCATTGTTGCTACTAATTTCACACTAACTACTTTCATCATCATCATCATCATCATCATCATCATCATCATCATCATCATCATCATCATCATCATCATCATCATCATCATCATTATCATCATCATCATCATCATCATCATCATCATCATCATCATCATCATCATCATCATCGTCATCATCACCATCATCAAAATATCACCCTCTCCTCCTCATCATCATCACAAAACTTCTGCTTCCCATTATTTCAGAATGTCTTTTTTTTTTAATTATTAATTCAAGAACTCAAGTTGTTCAGGCCAAATCAACACGTCCAAACGTTGTAGAATGCAAACGAAGATATGTTCAGATTTGTTGTCATTGCACTCAAAGAAATCAGTGTTCAGAACATAAAGGTATATTTGCAACTTCTGGAAATCTTCATCGTATGTTGTTTCCTTGCATCTAATATTTTCAGCGGAGAGCGATTCCAGCTGCGACTTGGCATCAGTCAAGAAAATCCTGGACGCCACCGATGCTCAGCGCTTCCAGGAGTTTCTCAACGTTGTCCAAGTAGAAGATGAGCAGGGCTATAGGTGAGGCTGGATAGTGGAATATGGGAAGAGAAAATATATGTGAGCAAGAAAGTGTAAGTGTGTGGGTGTGGATGTGTGATTGTAAAAGGGAGAAACAGAGGGAGAGAATTATGAGAAGAGAAAATATATGTGAGCAAGAGAGGGGTAGAAAGTGTAAGTTTGTGGGTGTGGGTGTTTATGTAAAATTGCGAAACAGAGGGAGACAAACACATTACATATAGATAGAGATAGAAAAAATACTGTCTTAGATAAAGCAAAGCGAGCTCAGTTATTCTCACAAAAGGCATAAATATTATAACATTTCAGTTTCCCTCAACACACGTAGAGTGTTTCTTTCTTCTGAAACAATCTAAAGGGTAGAATGCACAAACATGACGTAGCTTACGTCTTGTTAATAATTTAAGAATGAGAAAGTTTACGACGAGACGTAAGTTACGTCTTTTTGTGCATTCTACACAAAGTGTCTAACATCTTTCAGTTGTGACTATGTACATGCATTGTCTTATTCAATCTATTTCTACCGGTTACCTTTTTATACTAGCATTCTTTCCTGTTCAACTTCACACCCTTTCTTGTTGCATGTATTATTCCCGTTTCTTGTCAGGTCCGAATCAATCGAAAGCGGAGACGACTCCAACACCAGTCTTGAGAATATGTACTCCAAGTCGCTCAACTCTGGGGAGTCTTTGGGAAATCGGACAAACCCGAAAGTCAACCAGTCGGAGACAGCCATCAAAAGAGAAGTTGCGGTGCCAACCCAGCAGGATATTCAGGCGAGAGAGACCGATGTGATGTCCGGCGAAGATGATGAGACTGTAGATGAGAGGAAAGATATCCCTTCAGTGACGGTGAATGTTGCTCTTGTTGATCCGATCGTGTTTGATAAAGACATTTACAAGGATGACAAGCTGGATCTCTCCTGCAAGAAGCAGGTCAAGGTAAAGTAAAGAATCAACAAAGAAATGCTCATTCTATGTTTTCCGGTTATATCAATGTATTAAATTCTTCGAGGCACCAATGTGTGGCTTCGTTTTATGACCTATTCCATAGCATAATGGCATTTCAAACGCTTTGGTGGAGTAGGTTTATAGTTAAGGTATAGTTAAAACAAAACAGTCCCCATTTCATGTAATAAATTTATAATAATCCACCGTGTTTAGAGATACACCAATCGCTTTTTTGATATATTCATCAACAAAATGGTATTTCACACACTTTTGTTATGAAGACACGCAACGAAACAGAAAAGTTACGACCATTCTGGACAGTTTCTTAACAACTTCTTAGAATGCAAACGTTTGCATTTATTGGCTTGCAATTTTATTCTCTTATCAGATATCACTGACGATCTTCAATTTTTAAACTATTTTACTTACACGTTTTTCCATCTTGCAGCCGGAAGTCTCTGATCCAAGCAACATGAGCGAGCAGGCAATAGCGGCGCTGATAGAGAAAGTTTCGCGGGAAAACGTCTGCTCTCCTGCCAAGAAGAAACGAAACTCCTACGCTGATTCCCCACACAAATTCTCCTGCCCTTACTGCTCGCGATGTTTTCCTTGGCTCAGCTCGCTCAACAGGCATCTGCTTACACACACTGGTAAATGCGAAACAATTGAGCTCCTCATGTAAGATTACATGGTTTTATCTTTATCCTTTATAAGTTCAAAGAAGTTAGGTCCACTTGTCAATCAGACAAGCCCATGGGTGGAACTGACAGTTTTATCGTGGAAGACAGTGTCATTATTGAGTGTTAAAATGGTGTATTAAAAAATTGCTCCTCCAGAATTAAAACAAATATTGAAGTTATTACGCTCCATCTATGCTCTGACGAAGCTCCATACACGTTTCACCTACCAAGTATTTTGGAACAAATTGTCACAATAAGATCGTTCAACACCGTTCTCTCAAACGGTTTGCACCGCTATACACATGGCCTCTAAATAATTTATTTAGCAAATAGAAGTCACCATTATTTTAAAATTAATCAATGATAAAGTCAGGAGGTTTTTTTGAAATGTTTATCACATATATCAACCCATAAAGAATGCAGAACTACCGCATTTTTAACATTTTTTATGCTAGGGAAATGTATCATCACGGGGAGTTGTGATTTAAGTATACCTATATTAACATATAAGAAAAGAACTGGTATATTGAGCTTCTGTCAAAGCCTTATAGAAGTCAATATATTTAAAAGGCTCTTATTTCATAAAACGGTTGTCATAAATCGTTTCTACTATTGAACTTCCCATTCGATGACATAATAATTTTGTTATAATTTACAATTTCATGTCGAGACCCGATATGATGTTATCCATGTACTCCGAGGCTGTTCGACATACCTTCCCTTCTAGTCTTAACCCGCCCTTTTACCAATAAATAATGCATGTATGTTAAAATATAATAAATCCATTACAGGCCAAAAACCTTTCAAGTGCCCTCGCTGCCCCGTGACGTTCTCCACCAAGTCGAACCGCGAACGTCACCTGATCCGGAAACACAACGTGAACATGCAGGACTGCACCCCTCGGTCTGCCATAGACAGGCCCTACAAGTGTCACCTGTGCGCCTTCAGTGCTTTCTCCGCTGCGAGTAAGTTAGGCCTAGACCTATTATAAAGTCTACTGTTGGGAAGGTCTGGATAGGCGCATTTCAACCCAATCAGGCTATCACATTTAAAATTCGCGTAAAATGTTATAAGGGAATGTCTCCAGTGAGTCTTTTGAATCTTTAATGACACGTATGTTTTCAAATTATTTTTAACGGTGAATTGCAGTGTGCTGTATTGTTCACCTTAAAGTGCTTAAAAATAAGATGAATCAAGAGGTTTGACCGATCAATGGGAATTTTCACTAAAAGTGCAGTTAGAGCACACGTAAACTGTATAGTTAGTGTAAATGGAGTGGCCTGTCAATTTTAGGTAAGCTACTGTGGTGTGACCGGCTGAGACAGGAGTTCATTGTTGTCTGTGTGTAGCAACACGTAAAATTGTCAGCTGTTAAACTTTGGGTCCAGTCTTCACTATAGCCTTTATAGTGCTGACGTTGGGCGTTGAGCAACCAATTGAATTGAACTCAACACATTGCAGGTAACCTTGTAAGACACTACCGAGACCGGCACCCGGAGATGAGCCCACCCCCAAATGTCATGGACGACGCCGCTGGATCAGACGGCGAGCCTGAGGACATGATAAGCTACGAGGATGAGGAGGAGTACAACAACCTAGCAGAGGTAGCTTTACTGACTGTTCAGAAGATGTGTATTTTTCATGTGTATTATTTTTTTTGTATCACAAATACACATCGCTTGTGACCGTTCAGAAGATGTGTATTTTGCATATATCAAACGAGAGCCTACAAAAAATGAGTGTTTTCGAGTATATTTCCATATGCTTCCATACGCGTGAAACCTTACAGGACATCTTATTACAAACACTAAAAGGTTAAGCTAATATAGCTATGTAAATAAACTGCTCTAAAGGAGGTAAGTTGACCACCTTGGAAACCAAGTATAAATTTTCCAATTTAATTGTGCTATACAATAACTAGATCGATATACCTCGTACTATAGTGGAAGCATTACTCTTCACAATCATTTCCTTTGGTAATTCATCAATGTTAAAATAACGTTTTTCTCTTGTCAACAGCAAGCCTCGATGCGAGGGCTCTCCGACCGAGATATAATGCTTCAGAATTACTCTCAAGATGGCGATAGCAACCATAGCAATAGCACCAGCAATAATAACACCCCCAAAGGAATCATGCACGATACCCACAAAAAGCGTAACGCCGTATTCAGTCTAGAAGACAACGATAATGGCACAGGTCTTACTCTCACGGCCGATAAGCTGAGTAGTCTGACGAGCAGAAGTGACGGCTATGCTAACACTAATGGCGTCTGTAATGGCGGCAATAGCATCTTCAATCCCAGCAAGTCCAGCTCCTCCACCAGACCCGGCATTGATGACACGGTGCTGACTGATACCATGAAGAACTTCCTGGACAAGAGTGTGCGACAAGCTCTAGAGGACAGCCAGAGACGCGCCAAGGAGGAAGGCTCAAAGTTTATCATCACACCGGCCATAGAGCGCCACCTCAAGTCTCTGTCCACTGGGGTTGATTCCACACTCCGCTCGGACATGTTGATGTCTGCCAGCGAGGATGGGAAAGAAGAAGGGGCCCAGTGTTTTATTTGTGACAAGGATTTTCCAAACAACCAGATGTTGGCGTCCCATATAAATGTACGTCTTATGTTTTATTTTGTATTACACGTATTATGATAATATATACTTAGTATTAAGCAAAATAATGTTTGGTTTAATTTGTTGATTTTTAACGTCTATCGTCAGCAACAAAACTATATCACGAGCGGGTCCCAAGATTAACGCCTGGCAGAGCGGAGGATACCAGAGATACTGCCTCAGCCAGTCACATTAAACTGAAATCATCTCAACCAGTAGGGGACAAGAAGAAAACAATTGGGCGTCAAAGAGAAGACCACCTGATAAGATGATACAAGATAGCGTTTCTTCTCATATAAAATAATAAAAATTATGAAATATTTACTCACCCACATTTGTATTACATTTGAAAGAAAGAAAAGTTGTGTGTTGTATATACACGTATCTCAACTTAAGCAAGAAAAAAAAATGCACGCATGTTATAATCGTTACACAGAGTTTTATCTATTCTCTCATCTGGCACCACCACTTGGTTTCCTCTCATAGAACGACCATGACCTTGAACTGCCGTACCGCTGCCACCTGTGTGAGGCGGCTTTCTCTATCCGCGTGGAATGTTTACAGCACTTGGAGCATGCGCACAGGGTCCAATGGGCAGACATATGCGTCCGCAACAACATCGGCAACATCCAAGTGTTTGCGACAAGGTTGGATAAAATGATCAGGAAGATTACCAAACGACAAAATGAAGCAAATGCGAAAGACGAACTAAACAATGAAAGTGGTAAGTCTTTGAAACTGATGTTTTTGTATGTTGGTTTGTTTGTTGTTGATTATTTTTTTTAGTAGAAACAGAAATATAATACAACAAAGAACGATAAATTGTGAGAAAATTTAAATTGTTTACACAGATATCTCTATTAGTAATTTGGTTCAGCTAATCAAAGTACCGTACATTATTGATTTTTTACTTTATTCAAAGCTTAAACCTCTGGCAAGGAAAATGGGACATAAAATACGTGTCAACAATGTGGTGGTGGTATTAGCACACAAAAAGTATATGTAGCTGCATTAGAGTGGACGGAAAAGGAAAAAGAGAGATGAAGAAGAGGTTGGGTAGTAGGATGAGAGGAATGATGAACGAAGGAAGGAAGGGCAATGAAAGGGGAAGAACTTATTTTGGAAACTTGATAGTTAGCAGTCTATGCCACTCTGTCCACCAGAAAAAAACATAGTGATAACGATTTTTATTTGGCCCCAAATGGGAGAAGAGAAAATAACCCAGAGGTAATAAACTCTCCTTACATTTCATACTTCAGAGAAATGGAGAATATCATATTATGCTATTTTCATTTTAGGCCAAGGCCTAGAAGACAAAAACGATTTGTCCTCTGAACACGACAAGACAGACATGAGTAACGCTGAGCAAGACAATCTCAACAACTCACCAGTGAATCAGGAGAACAAAGAAACCCCAGAAAGCACCGAGCCAAACGTGTCCACCAAGATTCACCACGACAGTAGCAGTGATGACGGCAGTGAACAAAGCGCCTCTGAAAGAACTGGTGATGAAGAGAGCGGAGCAGACGTCGGAGTCATGTCGGAGGTGGCCAGTGGTGACTACCTGAGGCGGAAGTTCTACTGCTCGGTCTGTCCAAAACGGTACTGGTCCGTACCAGATCTGCGCACACACATGCGCTCCCACACAGGTTAGCCCCATTTCTGTCCCTTTTTTTTTTAGCATGTTGAACGGTTTTAAATGATCATGTTCTTTTGATAAACGCGGCTTGCATATTTTCAAATATACTTTGTTTTTCGTTTGCCCTACAGATTCTTACTGAAGATTTTGTTGAAAATTTGTAAAGTATAATTTTCAATTTACTAATGGGGATTTTTTATTGTTCATGGCTGAAATACCACTATATACCTCATTATGTTATTTCAAGTATAGATAATAATGTATTTCCCAGCATAGATTCAGCTACCACTTGCTAAGTGTAGTCATAAAGATTATAAAAGAATACTCAACAAAATTGTCCCTTTTTACTCTAGCTTAATGTTATTCTCAAAGATACCCATAAATATTTGGCAATTCTCATGTTAATGTATTCAAAATTTGTTTATTTTAAAAATATGTTCGGAAAACAAAGAGAATATCTGAACATTTTGGTAAGGTCGGGATTACTTTACACCACTTAAGCTAATGTGACTTCCCATTCTATTTATTTTTAAATTATCCACGTTTTGTGACATAGCTTCAGAACTTAATACCAGGAGCAGGTGGTCTTACATGTGCATATAATTTTTTTGTTCTGTGGTAGGCGCCAACAATATAATTGATTTTGTTTTCTTTTCCCGTCTCTCCTTACGCTTGATTAGGTGAGCGACCACACAAGTGTTCAGCTTGCCTGCGCAGGTTCAGCCTGAAGAACAGCCTGACTCGCCACACGGCCCGACACCATGCCGACCTCAGCAGCAAGATTGGAACTTCAGTAGCTGAAGAGTTAGCCCTTATTGAGGGACCAACTGATGGAGATAGCTTTGATTCTAACAATGATGATGGAGTGGAGCTTATAAACAACACTGAGACTACTGAACGTACTGACAACTGCGACCCTAGTGAAAGTAACACAGCAGTCAAAAATGGTCATGCTTGTAGTGATCAAGATAAGGCGAAAAATGCGAAGTGCATGTCAGACAGAGCGTTTGAGAATGACAAAGATGAGCACAAGGGAGAGAACGGAGATGAGAATGGAGAGGGCAGTGATGAAGATATGCTCCATGACCTTCTGGGTGTAGAAAGCTCAACTATAGATCAAATCTTTGACGCCCGAGACTCCGCTGCTAGTCTTTTAGGAGTGTAGATTTTATAGAATAACTTGCAAATTGCTTGCATAACCTTCAGATAGGTTCTGCCCGAAGATATCCTAAAGAGTTGTGTGGCATTTGGCCATAAAAACACATAAGAACTTCCATATAAATGCTAAACTTATACGTGGTATTCCAAGGTAGAGAGCGCAGTTTTTAATCAACAGATTTCGCGCTTTCGCTCAGGCCGACACAATTTTCTCTACCTGCTGGACAGGTGTCAGAACATTATACCTTGTGACCAGCAAAGTCCCTGGTATCTGACTCTAGAATCCTGCAGCGTATAGGATTGTACTTGTTCAACTAAAGAGAGCTGTGCTTTATCTTACCAAACATTTTATTAGCACAAACAACAAGTTACTTTGGTTTGTTGTGATATTTGCAGCCTGGCAAAATGGAGTCAAGTCATTTAATAGGCCAAGATTGTAACATATTTAATTTAATTACAGATTGATGGAATAAGAATGTTTTGTACAAAGTTTCCCTGTATTTCATGGATCAATGCATGAATGACTTTAAGGTTATGACTCTCAAATTTTCAAAACTGTAGTCTTGGTATATACCTATTGACAATATTTATAGACTTCCAATTTGAGAAAAGATGATTCAGGAGCAAAATGGTTTTCTTTATACATTGTATTGTTATACTCTTGTACAAAGCCCACTTAAGAAGATCAACAGCATTTGAAAATAAAGCTTTGCACGTGAATATGTTATCACTCCTGCCAATTTAACAAATTTCCCATTAAAATATAAATCATCTTGGTGTGTTTCTATATATATATATAGATATAGATATAAATTATTGTGTGATTGTAAACATGCGTATTTCTTTAAAAAAAAAAACATTTATTATTATTGTACAAGTAATTTTTTTAGAATTTTTACTTTAATTTTATTTTTATGACGATAAAAAATAGATTTCTTTGACATATTTTACTTATTTTATATTATTGAATGACTATTAGATAGTATACAAACAAAAGAAATTAAGAGCTTACATTATAATATAAGGGTGAGACTTGAAATAAAGCTCAGAAACAATAAACCCAGAATTCGAGTCCAGTCTAAAAAATACTTCATATTTACTTTTCAAAAAGATAACTTGAAGTATATTGCATCTTGGCACTTAAAGACAATGGGTAAAATAGTGTGCTCTAATTTTTGTACAAGAAGAAAAACTTAGCAACACATTTTCTATGCGAACTTTTAAACAAACTGTCTCCATGAATATTTGTTAACTCTACATATATTATTATGATGTTTATGACTTAATAATTTTAGAATAAACATTATCTCTAACCCATGTATGAATATTCCAAAAAATAAAATTTGTGGTCCAATATTATGTTAATCTGTAAAATCTCTATGGTTTGAAAATTTTATTGCAAGCCATTTTATAAATGTGACAATAAGAATTTATAACACAGTCTGTCAGATGCTATTTCACAGACGTTGATAAACCTTGACGAATGAAACTTATGAGACACAGAAAATCAACTACAATTTCGTCCTTATTCCTTTTACAAAAGACAGTTTGTATACAGTTGTGATGTGTTCATGCTCATAATGCAGTATTTAATGTTTCTATACAATACGTAAGTGCCTCTCCTGGGTGCTATAGTTCAATGTCACCAGTAGTCAATTAACACCTACATTGTAGGTAAAAACTATACATTTAAAAATATATGACAGCAACGTTACTCACTGCATTGATAGATGTTGAGAGTAAATAAGACCTTGAGAAGATGTATTTATGAGATGGCTGTCATATAATCTGCAGGAGTTGTCTGTGATTTTCTCTAAGTAATGACAATAATAATAATGTGTGAGACTGTCCTCATAATTATGCTGGATGTGCAATGTATTTATATTTGTGAATTCAGTTCTGAATTTTAAGTTAATGACAATACATGCTTGTACATACAGCATACATAACAGATTTTTGCATCTCTCATGACCTAGTAATACTAAAACGACAAAAGAGACATATTGGCTCTTGATAATGCTTATATTATTGCTTTGAAAGATCATGCTAGTTTTCGGTGTGCTTAGATCCCTTTAGGTAACTCAGACAACGGTTTCTTCCTTCAAGACCTGACTTCCACAAAACTTTATATTCAACCTCAAAGCAGCTACAAAGACTGCTGCCTTCTTCTTCATGGCCCTAGGCAAAAGAGTGGAAGCTCAGAGGCACTGGATTAAAACAACAACAAACTGCATTCTAAATTGAAGGGAAGGAAGATGGATCCAATAAAGGTTTCAAGACCTTGAATTGTCTAAGAAATAAGTAAGAAAGACAAGCAGGATTCTGATAATGGATATGATGATCTCACTTAGTCTTTTTTGTAAGAACGGAAATAAAATACTACCCTCTATAATAGATCTGTGGACCCTGAGACTTTAAAAACTGGTAGAAGAAAAAGTATTTGTTTAAACTATTATATTCAGATTTTAAAAAATGAGGCTTTTTAAAAATATCTCTTAACTTAATTTCAACCTTTATCTTTTGACCAACAATTTCAATATAATTGATATCCTAATGATAATTTAATATGAAAACAAGTCTGTGTGTACCTACATTATATTTAGTATTGTAAATTATTTACAACTTAATTTTTTTCATTTCATTTGTTTTATATCATTACATACATGTGCATTGATAATATATATATATTATTTCAAGATGTCTCTAAAAATAATAAACAGAACAATAAAAAATAAAATTCATCAAAAAGATAACGTTTATTTTTTTAATAAGATGTAAATTTACATGAAATAAGCTAAGGTAACCTTTATATTTTGGGGAAAAAAGTGTTTTTACAATGCATGGCTCATTAAATTCATTTTTATATAGCATAAAATACAAAATGTTACAATGTGAATTTAAGTACCCATACATTAATTTTTTTTTTTATGAGTCTGTTTTACATGAAGAGAAAAAGTAAATTATAAATATTAGAAAATCTTTAAGAATTACAATTTGTAAACAAAGTCACCATGGTCTGTGGTAGCATCACAGATATAAGAAGCAGTACATGTCATGTCATTAAAATACATTTTGTTTTTGTCTATGCAAATTTGTAAATACTTTTTACAATGCCATTATTTTACTATTTTAAATTTTTAACTTATAACATGCACTTCATTACTTAACTTATTTATTGATTACAATTCCGTCCCACAAAAATCTCACAGCACATTTAAAATGTTATCAAATAACTAAGTGATTTCACATTGACTGAACTTGGTTGATATATAATCTAGCTTTTATAATTATAATTATATATTATTTATATATTGTGCAACTCTAATTTTGAATGACTTAAGACATGACATATTTATTCTTTTCACATTTACTAAATAAATCTCAGAATGAATTTGACATTCAGATTTTGAAACAATTATTCACTAGCTATGAAAAATAAAATATTGTCCTCTGAATTTATCCAACTGTTTTTCTTATTTATAAAAGAAATAAGAAAAATTCAAATATAATGTAATTAATCAAAGGCAAATCATTTAACTTGTATTAGCTAACTCTCTCTCCTCCCTCTCTTTTCCCCGCCCTCTCTCTGTCTATCTCTTCCCCCCCACCCTCCTTTTCTCTAACTCTATCTCTGTCTTTCTGTATCATAGACCCATCAATATCTTCATACCTTCCATCTCTTTGTTATCCTTTTTAGTTTTTGTTTACAAGTTTGAAACATAGACACACACCAAAAAAAAATTTAGATTTTCAGAACTCCAGCTTTGTTAATGCTATTAAAGTAACAATAGGTAAAAATCAAAATGAGCAACCAGCATTGTTGTTTCAGTAACCATGTATCTCTGTTTTGAAGTTTGTACAATAGCCATGCACATAACAGGACACCACATGATGTGAAGCTTCAATCAGACAGTGTCTAGTCTGTGGACATAAAATAGGATAAAAAAAAACGTACTTAGACCTTGTGAAAAAGTTAACAATTAAACATTGCTTTCTCTTAATCTATGAGACTCCTTATGTAAGGTCATCTTCAGATATTTTTAGAAATCTATATGACAATAAAACTTTTTTTGTATCACAAAAGAAACACTATTTTTAACAGTACAATGATGTAGACAATCTATATATGTCAGGTAGGCACATGATGATAACTGATTATATATGTCTGTGATGCACTATATTTTCCTGAATATTTGAATATGAAAAATGGATATTTTAATATTTAAAAAAAGACAAACATCCTTCAACTCAATTATTCATAGACTTGAAATAGAAAACAAGACATAACTAATGCAATACGAGTAGTTCTCATTATCTAAATCATTGGGGATGAGAAAAGTCTTCAAATGAAACAAAATAAAATAATATCATCGATATCAGCAGCAGAATCTAGAAACTAGTCCAATAGTAAGTTATAATGTTCCCTTGAATTTAAACCATTAAAAAGAGAAAGAAATGTCCTCATTGACAAAATTTACAAAAATGTGGGGAAAAGAAGAATCCTATAAGAAGACTGGAGGCACAAACTTAAATTAGGACCTTGGATGCTCAACAGTCTAAAACACTATCAACTGAGCCACCCTTTATCAACTACAAAAAATGTTTTAACACAGATAGAATTAATTTTGATGAATAGTTTTGCACATTGTGATAAATTTCATGCATTTATCTCCTTATCTTCTTTCATTCTAACAGAATGGAATGCTTTACTACAGCTTACAGACCTAGGTAAAAATGTGTGTCGAGTTGAGTTAAATTGGTGAACGTCCAACATCAGCACTACATAGGCTAATTGTGGATGGGCTCTAAGACTATCGTCTGATGATTTTACGTGCTGCCACACAGAAACAAAACAGGAGACCTGGACTCCTGTCTCAGCCAGTCACATTATACTGACATCAACCAACCACTTGATGACAAATTCAGACAAATAAATTTTGACAAATGCTCAACCACTTCTGCTAGTTTGCCCCTCGGAACATTTCTCACCTCTTCTCTTCTGCTGCAGCAAATGCTTTTATCTCCTCCATTGAGGGCGCCCTCCCCAAGATCTGCATGACACGGAGAGCAGCCATAGCCACCATAATGCGCAGGTTGTGCGTGACCTTCTCCCTCCACACACAGTAGTCGTAGTGACAGCGGGACCACCAGGCTTTGAGTACACCCTGCACTCCCCTCGTGGCTGGGTCGTCTTGGTGGGCACCGCGAATGGCACTGTGATGGACAGTATTAAGGGATATTTGAGTTGCTTGCTTAATGTCCAACGTCAGCACTATATAGGCTATATTGTGAACAAGCCCAAGAATAACGTGTGACAAATTTACACACAGAGTGCAATGAGACCTCCACTCCAGTCTCAGCTGGTCACTTTATACTGACATCAACACCAACCAGTAGGGGACGATAGAGAGATAAGGAATTTGTGTTATCTCCTAACATATTTAAGTTGTGGAATTCCATGCAAAATCTAAATCTTTTAATAAAGATGGCAGTCTATAAATATTTGGGGGGAAAAACATATTAAGATATTAAATTGTAATTTCAATCTAAGTTTAAAATGTTGCACTATTGACAGGTATAAATCTGATTCACCTGAAGCAATAATTTGGTAGATGCAGCGTTTGGCGTGTGTTGTCTAATATAAATGAAAAAAAAACATACCTTTACCTTACAAGTACAGAAAAATGATTTAGAGTTTAAAAAAACGAAACATGTAATATGCTTAAAATTCCCCTTTTAGATTTTAGAAACAAGAAGGGTTAAGGTTCTTAGACAGTGTTCACCAACCTGCGAGCCATTATTCCATATCTATCCACAGTGTTACCGTGATCCTTTATTATTGCTCGAATAGTATTGAGATTCCTGGAAAAAACAAGAGATAAACTAAAAATTAAAAAAAAAGCCAAGGTTTCAACCAAAAGAAATATTAACCAATTCCTATCTCCTCATACCTGTCTTCCATTTTCTTTATTATTATATAAATCTAGCAACACTTGCTGCTTTCTTTTAAATCATTGTACTTGAAACACAGCTGAAGTTCAAAATAATATAAAAATCTCCAGGGAGATAGAGTTTAATTTGATAAACCCATTTGTGCAAGAAACAAGCTTGAAATCTTCTGTACTTTTCTTAAATATTTTCTTTCCTTCATACTGAATACACACCTACTTGAAAATTTGAACCTAAATTAGGAGAGGGCATTCTCAATACTTAGGGCTAATTCTGGGTAATTGTATGTAAAATTAAATATCTTTATAAAAATGTTGGTTGATTTGTATAAACCTTACAAAAAAAAAGAACTTTCATAATATGTGTATATTATGAGTTACATATGTCAGAAAAACAATATTGTTTAAACTTTAAAAAAATTAATAAGGCAATCCTATGAACACAAATACAATATTGAAGGGGAAAAAAAGCAGCAATGAAGAAAAGAAGGCTTCAAACATGAAGTATTAACTCAAAAGATTCTTTTCTTTCTTTTTTTTTAAGCTTTTAAAAGGCAAAAGGAGCACTCTAAGTAGTCCAAAGTCAAAAGAGTAAGCTTCAGACCATAAAGTGAAAAGGATTTGTTCAGAGACACACAATACTTACAAGAATTAAACATTTCGAAAGGCAAAACAAATATTAAACACATCAGAAATCAGCCTTTGAATACATAAAACAAATTAAAAAGAGTATCAAATCACCTTAATGTTTAAGACAAGCCAGGATAAAGTAAAAATGAAAAAGTAAGCAGCCAGAAAACCCAATTTGTACCACTCCAAGACAGTTTAAAATCTCAAAGGTTTGGAAAGGAGAGAGACAGACCTGATGACAAGCAAGAGGGAGCGCGGCATCTCTCTCAAAACGGCCATGATATGGTCAAAGTGCAAGCGGGCCTTGAGCTGCATGTACTCCAGATCTGCCTGGCTCACCATAGAAGGCAGGAATAGAGTAGACCTCTTCACAGGACGCTGAACTAGGATTTCTACAAACATTGCCCAGTCTGGTTCAAGAGAAGAGAAAGAAGATTCAACTGAGTGCCTTCCTCTAGAAAAACAAAAAGAAATACCAAAAGAAAAGATACTGTCAAACAAGTATAACAGATGGATCTCCCTGGAAATAAAAGAAATTGAGAATGACAGCAAAGAAATAAGAAAAATGTCAAGACTCCTTGGTGGAAACACCATAGAATCAAATAAAAACAGTGGTCAGACACCCTTCTGTGTTTTCAGATTGACTGGAATTAGTCATCTAAAGACAAGTACCAAGAAAACTTACAACAAGGCCATATCTCTAAATAAAATGGAAACGAAATCCCCATAGACCAAAAAAAAATAAAAGATAAAAAGTCCAGCGTACTGCAGGTCTAATGACATCAATTCCCAAGATCAAAGTGAAAGCTTTCTCAAATATGAAAAACATCCTGCCTGCAAGAGAAAATAGCTAAAAACAATTGCAAACATGACAAGTCAATGCAGAAATCCAATATCGATCAACACAAACTAGTCCAAGAGAAAAATTCCGTATCTTTATCATGTTTGGGATATTAGATACAAACAACTAGAATTAATAAAATCCGGACAACCATAACTTTCCTCCCACTCATTGAAATATTATGATCAAACTATGATCAGCTACCAAACACTGCCAAACTCATAGCTTTTCAAGCTTAAAACTTAATTTACGTCATCTCACAGTCCAGACCAACTAAAGATGCAGATGAAATCACCATGAAAAAAAAATCTTTATCATAATGGAGCCCTTTCCTATAACTCATGTGCATACAAATCTTTCATGGTATGACCAAGAAAACTGAAAACAGGGTAAATCCTTGAAGGTGTTTAACCAAACACTACAACTTGAGTTGTGGAAGAAGGAAAAAAAACATTAACTCAGTGGCTCTGGATAATTGAAAAAAATGAAAAATATTCTCAACAATACATTGAACTTTAGAAAAGAAAACACGATTGAAGCTACCGAAAAATCCAAAAGAGAGGAGATGGCATCTCTCTCATGATGATCAAAACTCGATCGTGAATTTCCCTAAACTTGTCTCGCCAGACGGCTTTCTCTTCGCGACTCATGGCTACCCACTCTTCATGGGTCGGGGGTTTGATGTCAAACAGACGCTGAGTCTTCATCTTTACAGGGCGTTGCATAATCATGATGGCAAAAATCAACGAATCTAAAAAGATCATGGAAAGAGAGCAACATATGATTGATGACAATAAAACCTTTTTTTGATTACCTTAAGCTTCACCTAGTAGCGGGATTACGGGTTCAAAGGGTTAGGCTTCACCCTTATTCTTTGACACATGTTGAATGAAGCATGTTAAGTCACCAAACGGGAAATAACAAAAAACTCTAGTAAAACACAGGCAGCTTAAACAGGGTACAAAACAAAGACATAATTCATATTGCCTCTGTTTTGTATTTACTTTTTAACCCATAGAGATTCATAAAAAAAAAAAGTTTGTATTGGCCTCTTGAACGTGCACCTCATAACACAAATTCAGATACCAAGCAATACAAGCACCTCTCAGAATTATCTTAATTGCATGAATACTTTCCTATAAACACATACTAGCATTAGATATACCTTATTACTTATGCAGGAGAGAGGGTGGGTCTATTCTGAAAAAAATCAGATATAAGATCAGATACGATAAAATACAATAAGATAACATAAAACAAAATAAAAAATTTACCTTGGGCATTGCCAATCAACATACATAGATTTCATAGTTATGACCAAATTTCAAAGGGCTCTAAATACAAGTCCTATTACCTTTCTGTGATTTTTAGAAGAGAATATACAAGTGGACAAAAATTATTTCAGCCTAACTTGTAAATCATTCTCAGATATATTTCCACTGATGCTAGTATAAGTTCTTTTATATAGGGCTTTTCCTAAAGGAAGCTAAAAATGCTTTACAACATTAAAAATTTAAATACCTTATGTATAAAAAGGAATATGTTAGCAATAAAAAAAAATTTAAAAAATGTATAAAAATAAAAAAAAAAAAAAAAAAAATTAAAAAAAAACAACAATGTAAGACGCTTATCCTATGAACATTTCTTAGTGAACAATTCTTTCAAATATGCCATTTGTTCTTAAGAATAACTTTTGCCTATCAATCCATATGACATGCCTCCAAAAGACATAATTCAAAAAATAAGACAAAAACACTCTACTTTACTTAGGAGCAGGCACTTAATTTGAATAAACTGTTGTAAAAATAATGTCAATAAAAAAAATTAAATCTGTAAAGTGCAGAAACAAAATTATAACGGTAATTCGCATAAATAGGAAAAAAAAACACTTTCGCCTATTTTACCTCCCAATAATGATAAAATATTTTTAAAATCTATAATGAACTAACCATTTCCTGGATGGGGGTCAGCATGCACAAATCCGGAGAGGAAAATTTGATCTGAGAAAGACCGCACAAGTTTGTGATCAACCTATATCAAGAGGAAAAGAAACATGTAACGGGTAATGTGATCATTTTAGATATTAGCAGCACACAAGCAACCATCTGGTCTTGAGCATAACCTTCATACAATATATATTTTTTTGTTTTCATATGCATTATTTCTATTCTGTGTCTTTTTCATTAAGTCATGCTAGATTTGAAACTCATTACGCATTACTATTGCAGTACTAATTGCATCAAAATAAACATCTTTTCTGTGTCTTTTTAAATGAAATGTCTTTTTATAATGAACAATAGGTGTATATTTGAATATTTCAAAGTTTTAAAGCAAAGTTAATCATTCTCCATCGCTGGTAGAGAAGCGAATGAAATATTATGTGCAGCATTTTTTTTCCACATATCTTTAAAACTAGAGAATTGGATTGGAGCTTCACCTTCGTAATTAAAAAAGTGTCAGATGCAGGAGTTTTTTTATACATCCACATTTTGAGAAAGCATTTTATAGATATATCTATTCCATTTTATTGAAAAGAATTTTTTATTCCAGAATAAACATAAATTGTATTTACTTAGGTGGCAAGAAAAGAAAAACAAATAAATAAATTTTTTTTAAAATCTCACATCTTTTAAGCTGAGTCCATAGCTTTTGATTCCTTCAACATTGCTGATTTTCACCCCATCGATAAACTCTGTAGTCAGAACTCTCTAATTGAAATAAAAAAAGATAAAAGGAATATTAAAAAGGGATAAGAAGGCTTTGTGGTAGAGAATCCAGCTTCAAATCAAATGTCTAAGGTTGGGCCATAAGATTGTTCCCTACAGGTTAGGTTGGTGTCTGTAGAAAGTGACTGCGAGTGACAAAAGTTCTCGGATATAAACAATCATCAGACTTTTTAAGTTTTGGGAGCTGTCACTGTAGAGAATCCTGCTTGGGAACTTAGGAGACATTAAGCTTTAAGAGTGTTCCTATCTTACAGGATAAAAAAACACAATAAAAGAACATGAAAAAGCAGACTTTTGAAAATGATTATTGCAAACAGTAGGGGCATTTTGATACTTCATGTACAAATTGACAAGAATTTTTTAGAAAAGTTATTAATTTTCATTGATTTTTTTTTTTTCATTTTCATAACTGAATAACGAAACAAAAATAATATAAAAATAAATGTAACAAAGAATATACAAACTTAAAACTTTTCATCTCTTTAAAAAAATTAAAAATAAAATAAAAATAAAATACTTTCAAAGCACAACACAAAAAATACCCAATCTACCAAAAAAAAAATGTACCACAAAACATTTTTTAATATGAAGAGAGTGGAAATAACAGAACTGGAAACACTGAGGTTGTGAATAAAGCAATACTTCTTTACCATTTGCTATTCTTGTATTGGATAGGAAGTCTAATATGACTGACATATTAGATATTTACACTCAGTTTGGTAATCAATAGTCAATCAACATATTTATGAATCAGGTGCTGTGATTCATCTGTACAAGTGTATGGATCTGAATTGCTTACCTTGCTTGTGTGGTCCCAGTGAATCTTGGGAACGTAGATAAATTTAAGGTGAGACAGGTCACGGCTGCATCTCTCTCCATTTTTGGCCTCATTTTCAAAGTCAAGCTCCTGCCTCAATGTTTGCTTGAGATCCTGGATAAAAAATTAATATTTATAATGTAAAAGAAAGATCTATGAGTGATCAATGAAAGGTATATTTAAATATTTCCGAACTTTTAAATAAATAGTGTATTGGCATGATCTAAATGGCGATGTCTTTTTATATGAAAAACTTTTGAAACACATCAGCAGATAATTCTTGTATACATGATCAATATTTTAAGATCAAAAGAAGCGGTATGTAGATAATGAAATACACCAAGTTACGAAAGGAAAAATCATGGAACTCTGTCTTCGAAGTTAATGACTAAAATAGAGAACATGAAGAAGATTCTAATATGTATGATAATTAGATGTAGTAGCTTACAACAGTACCTGTAATACCCAAGCAAATTCAAACTTGGGATGCAGCCAGCCTATAAGTTTCAAGAGAATCTCGCAAGTTGTCACATCTCCAGTGAAGCGATCTCGCAGATCAATGTATTGAACCTGTGGGATATTTTACATATGAGAACAAACAAAGCAATGGCATCTGAAAATTTGTTGTATGCTAGTCCCATTATTTTAAAGGACTTAGCGATCAAAATAACTTCAGCTATTGCCAATAGGGGTTGAATAATTTTTCAGTTTCACTGATTTTGCAGTAGTTATAGAAATCATAAATTATAGTATAAGAAATAACATTTTAATAGGATCATTTCTAAGAAAACACTAACCCATACAAATGCAATGCTCACATATTTTGAAAGCATTGTGCTAACATTTTGTGGAGGGAAGATGAACACACTGTTTACTTTATAAGCTACAACCATGCTAATACTGTGAAATCCTTTTTTTCTTCTTCTTACAAATTATCCACACCAAGACTCCTTTTCCGAGCATCCATCAAGAAGTAAAAACAAAAGTTTGTAACATCCTTGCAAAAGCTGCCATTCTGCACAGATCCAACAGAATTCTCCTGCATGGATGCATCACAGCTGCAGAGCTGTCACTCCCAGTCTAGTTATTATCTTTTAACAAAATTCACCACCTACTTCTCACTTTCAACTCTCTGATTCCCACACTTGATCTAGATGGCAATCCATTTCAATAAAAATTAATCACATAGCAATAAAGTACCGTAGAACAAAATGGCACTGAAAAGACAACTGAAGGAATAATAATCAAACCTTAACAGCCACTTGATCGCCCTTGTGTGTTGTTGCCTTATGGACCTGTGCCAAGCTGGCTGCTGCAATCGGCTCCTCCTCAAATGTGGCAAACATCTCTTGTGGTTTCATGCCGAAGTCCTCAAGAAAAAGCTGCTCCACCTGGTGCATAGTGAGATGATTCAGAAATATCATAATAAAAAAACAACAAACAAAAAAAGATAGGTGAGAATTAAATATTTTCAAGGCCCTATTACTATAGAACTTGTTTAAATGGAACTATTGCTCAATGAATTATTGAGTCATAGTAGTAGTATCGAATGGCTGCACCTCCACGTTGAGCTTGACTATCCAACAGGCTAGCCTGAACTGTATCATATCCTGCATCAAGTTTATTGTACCATGAGATCCACTTAATGAAATTAATATTGCTCTTACTTGTGTTTCCTGGTATTTTACTGACTTCAAATTATGATAAATGAATTAAAATTAATAACCTTTTTTTTACAAAATTTATTGAATAATTCATTGTACAGGCTACCACATTGAACCAGAGTGGACCTTTTCATCATATTTATGTCTCAGCCAATCACATTATAATAAGACCTGCCTAAACAGTTACAATTAAAGGTTGTTTGTTTAAGATCCAAAGATTTCTGAATAGAAGCTGCATGTCCAACTGACAAAACCAATTCATCACCCATATGAATATTCGAAAAGTGTTTTGTAGCCTAACAACACCAAATAACTATTACTTTAAAAGAGCCATTTAACTTCAGATACCTCATGAGGCTGGCGTGAGAGAGCTTTGTCTTGTAAAACAACTAGGGTGCTTAGAAACTCCTTGGGCAGAATATGGTTCATAGAAACTAGTCCTGAAACGAAATCAGTTTCCATTCAGAATCATAAAGAAAACCTACAAAATCATGAATTTTCAAAAAAATTTTATGGTTTTGAAATAAAGGCTTTCTTAGTAGGAGCCAAAATAAAACTTATCTTAGATAATCCTACAATCTATGTTAAAGCTGCTATTGAACATGATCAGAATATGGTTCATAGAAACTAGTCTTGGAAAGAAGTCAGTTTCCATACAGAATCATAAAGAAAAACTGCAAAATCATAAATTGTTTTTTTTAAGTTGTATGGTTTCGAAATAAAGACTTTCTTAGTAGGAGCCAAAATGAAATTTATCTTATATAATCATATAATCTTACAATCTATGTTAAAGCTGCTATTGAACATGATCCCACTCCCCACCCCTTATTTTAAGAGTTTAGTTTAGTTAATGCTATATTGTTCTTACCCTGACCCAACTTGATATAAAGGCCACCGTTCTTCAAGCAGCCAACAAGGATGCGTTCGGCAGCTCTCTGATGACATTCCTTGATAAGAGTCTGGTACTCCTCGCTATCATCTTCCAGTCCCCGCAGTGTCCATTTGTAGTCAGTAGAGATTGCAATCCCAATCGAGAGAGATCTGGGCACAATTGACAAAATTATTGCACTTTGTAAATGTATTATTCTTAGAGAGCATAACACCAAAATTAATGTGAAACAAGACTAGCATTTTTTTTATTATCACAAAATACCTCTTCTAGCTTAATCTCAATCATTTAAAAAATTTAGTTCAAAATGTGCATTTGAACAATTTAAATAAGATTGGAGTACATTGGAAAAAATGTCAGCGACACGTAACAAGAAATATAATGATAGAAAATTAAAGATCATAACAAAAAAATGTTGAAGTGGCACTTACCGTATAAATCTGCGAATTCCTCCAGCATACACTCGCATTTTGCGTCGATCCGTTTCATTCATTGAGAGGTAAAAAGCTCCACCAATTGAAGCTGTAATAGCAGTTCCTATCATAAACTTACTCTTGAAACCTCTCTTCACCTTAGGTGAGTTTCCTTTTGAAACTGAAAAGTTTCTGTTTGGAAAAGAGTTGAATAAACTTTTGTCCCGCATCCATAATCTCCTAGCACCTGAGATATGAAAAGCCTTTGCAACAGGTAGATGCTGTCTTCCCAATATTGAGGCGACCCCTTTTAGAGATGCACTTGAGTGGATCTGCTTTGCACATCTGCTACAGAGTGTTTCAAACCTACAGAGTGAGCTGGAGAACATCTTGACTTGAATTTGAAATATTTATCTTGCAACTCCAAGTCTTATGATCAGCCCATTCATGTGCTCAGAAGCCCTGAGAAGATTAGACAGAAACAAAGTTAAACCATTTTGAAGTTACAAAAAGCACTTAATAAGAAGGTCATGTGATGGAAAATCCAAGGAATTATTTCTTTTGTCACTACTTTGTTGCTCTCAGGAATGTCAATGAATTTAAAATAAGGAGATCTTGGCAGCTAGACCTTATCAGTCTGACTGGGAATCAATATTTCACATCAAGTACTATTGTATATTGAATCCCTAAATTTATACAATTGTGAATGTCCAAACAATAAGTGACCCGCAAATTTTATCACTTGCCCCCTAATTGCGTAGATTAATTTGTAACATTTGTAATGAAATCCTCAAATTCGGATGACTGACTGAGGGTACATGTAGCTTAATATGTGAATTACATTAGTTTATACTCAAGACCTTCAATTCAAATCTTTTAACTGGTGCCCCTATCTGCATGTTAAAAATAGCAGGGCACCTCTAGACATTTTGAGTATTCTGTGTTGTTACCTTTTGTCCATATAGCTGTGTTTACCCCTGAAGGTTGAGGTAAAATGTTCAGTCAATCCTTGGGGGTAAATGTTCAGTCAAAGGTGTAAGTGTTTGTTTACAGTCTTGAGCGAGTCCTCTGGACGGTACTCGTATTTGTTAGTCTAGGCAAAGTTTTATTATATTTACCGGTCATAGTAATAGATCTTACTCTTATAGAGCAGTATTTAGATAAGAGTTAGCTGGTGTTAGTTATTTATAGCTGTATAGTCCTATCTGACTGTGCCACCCTGAATTGAAGTGTTAAAATAGAATATTAGATTATTAGTGACGTGCAGAAATACCACATTAACAATCAGAAATATTGTTTCTAAATCTAGGCCTATATCAAATTCCAAATCTTGATCTAGATCAAATTCTCAATATTATGGTTCTAGATTTGGATTTGCTAAAATATTTAGCAAAATACTAGATCTAGATCCATTTAAATATGTAGTGAAACGTCTTTGAGTCTTGACTCCAACTCCCAGTCCCAGCAACAGCCATTCGGATATGTCTATATCCACTACATATAGTATTTCTGCCTCTTTATCGTACAGGAGGCAACCAGGGTGAATCAGACACAAGTCGCTGATACAGATTATGAGCCCTCAAAACATCTAAAAAATTTCCTCTATATATTTGAAATAAAATTATTATCTCCAAAAATTATAAAGTTATAATACTTTTTTCAACCTTTTAAGGTGCATTCGATGCTTCTTAACACACTAGGCTCTATATTTTTTCAAACGTTCTTAATGTAGGACTTGTGCCAGATTCACCCTGGCTGTTTCACAATTGTACATGTTTTTGTCCAAATTTTGCAATACGCACTAGGCCTACGTGTAGACTAGATCTATTTTTTGGGGGGCCAAATTTTGCCATCTATATTTGAGCATTTTTGTCTGACTGTCAAATAGAGGTAAGCTCTCTCCTAATTTAATGCTAGTTTTAAAGAAAGATAATTTACTGTCTTAAGTAGAAAACTTGCGATAGAATCCTTTATAATCATTATTAAGATAGAAAAACTAGACCTAGGCTACATGTCATATGCCATGATATAGATCTAGTGCGTACTAGAGCGTATACATGGGTTAAGCCATTGTTTACAGGCCCAGATTCTAATGACTAATTCAAAGTATCTATTATATATTTTATCTAAACGTTCTGGGGAAATAAAAGTCTCTAGATCTAGATTCTAGATCTTAGGTCTAAAATATCTGGATCTACATACGAAAACCAAACTCATTCCAGCCATTGAACTCTCGAGATTTTTTTCTAACAGTTGAGTCCAGATCTAAATATTTGGCTCCTAAATGAACGTTTTAGGTTTAAGTTGGATTTTGTTTCAATCAGTGCTATATTATTATTATTATTATTATTATTATTATTATTATTATTATTATTATTATTATTATTATTATTATTATTATTTTTTCTTCATCAATTATCAGCTTAAGTTGATTTCTCTTAATAATTAAGTAAGGGATAACGAAGATAAGGTGTATTGATCTTTCTTTTTTTATATTTTGAAAACATTTATTTTAAAAATTCGTGGTATGAAAGAGGCATGGTTAAAAAAAATATAGGGGCCTATTCTAGAAGTTATTTTCGATTGTTATCCTAATTAAAGGACAAAATTCACCCCGCGCTAACTACTTGACTGTCGACTAATAATTTTTACTGTATTCAAATTGTGTTATAATTTGGCTATACCAACTGAGAATCATTTTACATAACTATTTTTTGTTATAGTGTGGAATCTACTGACCAAAAATACCTCAATGTATACATTTTTGTGTGTGAAGGAGAAGAACTAAACTTTTAATGAATTTTATCACTTAGGTGTGAAGATCCAAGCAAATCTAGATCTAGGTCTAGAGGAAAATTCATAGATAACACTGCTCATCGCATTTAATGTATATGTTAATATTATTAAACCTATTTTTGTGTGTGTTGAACGAATCTGACATTGAATTTGCCCGCAAATGTGTTATTCACCTTCAAATTACATTGACATATATTTTGTATGTGAAAGATCGTTGTTGTTGTTTTTTTTTCACAAAATTTTACTATTTTCCTCCTTGACAATTTTGCGTTACGGGACTGCGTCCCCCAGACCCCTTCTTTTTTCGGATTTGGACAATTTCAATGTCAAATTGATTCATAACACACACAATACGTCTAAAACATTCAGTTGTCCATTTTATGCTATAGGCAGTGATATCTATAAATAAACACCTGTTGGCGAAACTTCAGAATCTAATGCATCTTTGAATAGAGGCAATACCGGTACGTGAAAATACTAGAACGCTTAAATGTATAGCCTAATTAGACTAGGAATAAAACATTCCTCTGTACATCTGTTAATATCTCTAGTTAACTAATGCGCTTGCTTCATGAGTGATACATCTAAATATAACTAAGAATAAAGGGAGAAAGATTTGATGAGGAAGCTGAGTCGGTAGCGCATGCCGCCTCTAATCAGGAGTCACTGGTTTGAACCCAGATTGAGCCATCTTGTATCTTCTGGTTCGTTGGGTTTCACAATGTGATCCTTTGAGAACCAGATGTCCTCCTTCTTTCCCTCTGTGGCAGCCCGTAGCCTAAATTGTAAGACTTAAGTCTAGCCACCCGTTCTCGTGATAGTCTAGTCGCTGCTGATGGACGTTAACATATCAACCAAACTAACCGTCTGACATCTAATGTAACGTTCTTATGTCGTTCTCTATCCCCCCCTCTCTCTCTCTCTCTCTCTCTCTCTCTCTCGTTGCGTCAACGATACTTTCAACTATATTGTGTTTACCAGTTTACCAGATCATCCACACAATTTCCTTTTCCCAATCACCTTCTCCATCGTTTACCAACCAGATCCACTTCAAGATTATGTAATTATATCCATGCGTCATTCAAAGACAAACTCAGGCTTGAAATGTTGAACACACCCCACCCGAGATTTAATAATTAAGGCCTTCTGAAAAGATCAATCAGATTGTAGAGCTATAAACACATTTTCTGAAAATCTGAAAAATTTAAACGAGTTATACGAGGCTAAAAAAATGTTTAAGGTATTACAATCTCTTAATGCGGTGGTATGAAAACACAAGAATTAATAATTAGGCCTACATTCTGTCACTTGGTTATCCCATTATTACCTATGTATAGTGCAAACATAAGATATAAAGTTTCTTAAAATTTGTTTACATTTGGTCCCAAGTCCTCGGTAATTTACATAATTTTCTATTTACTGTACCAAGTATTTCAAAAGAGCGTAGCCCTAGATCTCTAATTCGTTTGCACAATGCAATAAGAAAGAACTGCATAGTGTCATTGATCTGTGAACTGTGGATTTATTTTTAAGTGTCGCAAAACTCTTTTGATCCATAAGAGGAGATCGAAATGATTGGTTCGACATAGCCAATTCATTTTATCTGTTGCGATTATAGATCGTCCGTCTAAAAAAAGTGTGGATGGATAATTTTGAAGTAGAAGACTATAAGTAGTTACTAATTTCAACCTAAGTTAATTTGAGATTCATTGTCTTTTAAAATAGTTATTCTATTTAACAGACGGAGCTAGACCCAGCAGCAGTAGTGGTAGTGCTAAGAATGAGTAGGGGGAGAAAGAGAGTGCGGTTGGCTGATTGATCGGTTGAACCAATTGGAATTTTTGTGGCCAGTTACACTTAATGTCAAACAGCTACATTATGCATGTACAAAAGAGTGACCCAAGAGCAATGTTTACACACTGAGTATTATACGACTATTAAAAATAACTAGACCTACAGTGCGCTAGGAGAGAGCGGCACATAGGAAGGAAGGGTTAGAATTATGAAGACACTATTATGAATTTCAATTTATTTTTGCTAATTGAATAAAGGCAACAAAAATGTAATTATATATAAAATTCCGAATTTTAATAGAGAATGTACAGCGTAATAATAACAATCGAGGTATCTGAAGATTACAATTAAAACTAAATGACAACAAGTCCATCATCATGCAATACTCCATTAATCATGCTGATTTACTGGTTAGCGGTGATCGTTGGTGTAAAAAGAACATTAAAAATGTTGCTACTTAACTTGTATATAAAAATTCGATAGTAACCAAAATGGGGAACACATTTTTTAACGTAAAACTGAGAGTTAACGAAATCTACATAATTATAATGCCTAAATTCGCACACACCAAAAGACACATTCCTTATCTGGATTTTTAATTTAAACATTTTGCTGACACCTTTGGTGATAACATAGGATATAACTCTGGATTTGCTTAATTTTCCCTGAAGTTATCTTTATGATGTTGTAGCACAGTCATGCCTGTCTATACCCCTAATGAAAAAGCATCTGGATCCTAAATTATCACAGGAAACGTGTCTTCTTTCATCTCTCCGCCCTTGCATAGGACAAAATGAGTCAGAATGATGCTCCTCCTAAGCCTTACTGTTTGTGTCTACGGTTGTGCCATAGGAGTGAATTGACGGCGTTACAATTGACAGAGCCGGCTCACCACTTTCCTCATGTATAGATGATGTAAGGGAAGGCCCCACACCCTGAGGAAATACATTGTATGTTAATAGTAACACAGAGACACAGACGCACACGAACACACACACATATACATATGATTATAACTACAGAACAAATTTAAAGGTCATGACAAAATGATTTTTGCTGTTGTTGCTGTTTTTGTTGTTGATGTTGTTGTTGTGGTGGGGGGGGGGGTGGAGGTGGTGGTGGTAGTGGATGTTCTTGTTGTTGTTATTATTGTTTTTGATATTTGGGTGGTGCCTTTTTTTTTATAGGTGGCCGGTGGAGGGGGAGGGGGTGTAGCAAATAGGACCTACTAAGTGATGTCAAATGAATTGAAATTTTGAATTTAGAATTCTTCAATGTTATGAAAATCGTTTTAATACACTGCTGTACGGCTGTGATATGGGTATTGACTTTTTAGGATGAAAAGAAAAATTGAAGCAGCGGGTACGTGGTTTCTAAGAAGGAAGATGATAATTGCATGGGTAGAAAGTGAATACATTGTATAACCAGAGAGTACTTGAAGAGACAAACGCCGGAAGGACAATATTGATAAAAGTTAGAAAGGCAAGTACATTTCTTTGGACACGTTATTGGAAGCAAGGGCATTGCACAATTGATGACAACGGGTATGATGATGATGATGATGATGATGATGATGATGATGATGATGATGATGATGATGATGATGATGATGATGATGATGATGA
This sequence comes from Elysia chlorotica, assembly GCA_003991915.1. Taxonomy (NCBI): domain Eukaryota; kingdom Metazoa; phylum Mollusca; class Gastropoda; family Plakobranchidae; genus Elysia; species Elysia chlorotica. The sequence continues at coordinate 29,045 of RQTK01000194.1, forward strand.
TGATGATGATGATGAGGATGAATGAACAGAGAATGAGAATGTTAGACAATATCACATAAATTGTTGAAAAACAGAACAAAAAACGGTGCAAGCAATCCGAAGTACAAGTGATAATATCATAATATATGATAGGTTCTTTGCGTGATAGCTCAAAGAACCTGTGCTGGTGAGTAAAACGTCGCGGTAACTCGTCGTAAGCCTTCTTGTTCATATAATTATAGACGAGTCGTAACTCTTCTTATTAATATATCTTAAGACGAGTCATAAACTTACCACAACGTTGTACTTTCGACCCCTGCCTCTGATGATTTTATTTTAATGTTATGTAATGACACAAGCATTTAACTTCTAACTATACAAATCACCTTTAAAAAGTATAGTGTAGCGAAGTTTTCAATATCTTTCATATTAAAATTTTGTAAATTTGTTTCCTTAGACAGCTTTGGCCAACGTTGATTTAAGAAAATACACAAATTGTTTTAGTTGTTTTTTTTTAACAGATATTTTACAAATAATAATTCATATTCAAATAATATTTGAACAGCATAATTTGCTAGACTAAAGTGATTTTTCGCCGGTTATAAAATATGGCAAAAACATGATATGAGCGTCGTATTGGTTGATCTGGCATGACGTAAGGCCGTTGCTATGCAACCTCGAGGAGGGCTTCTATTTTCTTTATTTTAATAAATTTATTTCAACTAGGCATTTTAACACCCATATTTGAACTAGTGTCGCAAGCGATAGACTTTAGGGCAAGATTTAAAAAAAACACAAAAAACATTCATGAATCTATAAGACAAAAGGTGGACAAGGCTAGGAGGCCATGATCCCATTTTAAAAAATTTAACTGAGTTCAACTTAATCTTGCTTTTTCTCTATTTAGAATTAAAATGGTTAAGCATTAGTATACATGGTTAGTGGCTTGCTCTAACCATGATCAGGCGTCTGTTAACAAACACTTTATGTTGAAACATGACAAATAAAAAGAAAGAAAAAAAGTTGGAAACTGAACGGACCATTGTAATGCAAACAAATTTGATACTGGCGTAAAAATCCAAACAATAAACATCCCAGTAATTTTATCACTTAGCCTAACAATGGACGTTATAACATAGGGCCTCCTAACCCGCCTGAATTATAAGTAAGATACATTTAATGGAGTTTTAAATTGTTAAGACTAAGACGTTTACATACATCCACAGTTTAACAAGATACTAAAAGGGCTTGAACTATATTTATAATAAGCTGAGCTAAAATAATTATCGATAACAATTTTAAAATCTCTTTGGCACATTAAACAGTTTTGCCTGATGTAGATGACGATGATGATGATGATGATGATGATGATGATGATGATGATGATGATGATGATGATGATGATGATGATGATGATGATGATGATGATGATGATGATGATGATGAATGATGATTGATGATGAATGTGATATGTGAGATGATGATGATGACGATGATGATGATGATGATGATGATGATGATGATGATGATGATGATGATGATGATGATGATGATGATGATGATGATGATGATGATGATGATATTAATAACAATATTGATTATAATATTGAAAAAGTAATTACCCAACCCGAAGTCCAGTTCCTCTTCAATGCAATTACAGCAATGCTTATCATAAGAATAACCAATGCGAATGATCCAACGACAATGGCAGCAATGAAAGGCCCAGAGAGAAGACATCCGCTTTTCTCGTCGCTTTTATCACCGCAGTCATCGTAACCATCGCAGGTGAGAGTTGCATCCACACAGTTACCGTTGTTGCAACAGAATTCCTTCTTCGTGTCGCATTCATCTGTCGAGGTGAACGATCAGGGTGTTTTTCGATAATTTTTTAAATTTAAGAAACAGTACTTTTTTATTCTGAAAAAAAATATGTACATTTTAAATTCTTCAAGTCAAAACAAAGACGTATACTGGTATATAGGATACTGTTTATTCGATTCTGCAGTGACACCTATGTGTTTATAACAAGCATTAACCATGCCAACTCATTAATTCATAACTGTGCTCTTTAAATACAATATGATTTATTAAACAGAACAATTCAGAGATCGCTGATCACAACTATGCTTGTAGGATCCACCCAAAAACCAATATTTTTACACCACAAGATTAATCCCAATTATAGGGAGTAAAATAAGATAAGACAGCGTTAATTATAACGAGGGAGTATGTTTAGACGCCCTTTTTACCACAATTATTGTATATAAATGCTATAGTCATGTTTCTAAATATATTTCCTTTTGTACTTACGGTCCTAGCACTTAATACTTGGAGTCGCTATTTTTAGATGAGAGAAACGTATAATTATATGAGAAAAGATTGGGTTGAGATGAATAAGTTGCTCAGAACTATAATATAGGCTATATTGTGGAGGGCCCCAATCACAACGTCTAACAAATGCTGTCACTCAGAGACAGTGCACGAGAAAAGGTGAGTTCAAATTGTGAATTTAAAAAAAGCCCCCTTTTCGAAATCTCAAGGACCACAGTGGATGAGCTTTTTACGGATCTATGTCTAGATATAGCTATAGAAAAATAGATTGACGTGTTTGCTTGTTTTAGATTCAAGAATCCAGATTATTTCGCACATCTGAGAAAGCGAAAGACACATAATATTATATTATGTGTATTGCCTTTCCATTTTACTGCATAAATCTTGCAATCTAAGGTTCACACCATCCACCAGCTATCCATTTTCAGAAATGGATTCGACGTTTAATACGCTGGCATCCACAAGGCTGATCCGACATTTTGACGTCGAAGCTGTGAGTTTTGTTGTTCTTAATTCATTTTCCAATCGAAATAAGCTTATTCTTCACGGTTTTTCGCATTCACATTAACAAATAAAATGAAAAATAAAACCCCTAATAAAGTATGGACCTTACATGTATTATAAGCAGTCACCAGCAGTTTAAAAAACCCACTGACGCTTGTGTTTGTTGAGGTCACTCTGGCGTATGCTGTATTTGACTTGGCAACAAAGCTAGTGTATCCATGGTTCCCACACAGATCAAAACCACCTGCCAGAAAGAGTTTATGGACGTTTACATTATTAGTGAATACTTATCAAAATTTATTTTCAATAAATTCATTATCTATTTTCGACATCAGTTCATAATGCTAGCCGACGCATGAATTAAAATAAAAAAACAAAATCTTTTTAAAACAAAAATTTATATAGATTTTAATGTGTCATATGATATTGACACACACAAACACACACATGAACGTGAACAACTGATAGCTTGCAACTATTGGCGTATCCCACCAGCAAGAGGACTGCCATCGCCATCCAAGATATCAAGATGTCCATTCGGACACCCAGGTGATTTTCCAGGTACAGAGAACAACAACAACGACACTCGGACCTGAAATTAAAAACCGAAATAGTTATACGAGAATATTTGATGACAGTAGACTTACGTCAAGACAGGGTTTTTTATTCAGCTGTTAGTATACAAATTACTTTTTTTTTTCGGACAACTCCATGGATACTCCGGCAAAATGCTATTATTTTTACGAATTTTTTCTTTCTTTCGCAGTCTGATTGACGCAAGTGTCTCGCAAAAATAATTTAATATGTATGATTTGTACTCAATATTTTAATTTCTCTCATAATCATGGCTTTTCAACCCCGTCTCTTTCGTTTCATATAAAGCAAATATGAGGAGTCTCTTGTGTGTTTATATCATAGGCGAGTCGTTTTGGATGAATGTGTTAATAAAAAATTATATTTTTTGATGCATGCGGTAGTTAAAAATACCTTTGACCGAACCCTCTTTCAAAATTTGATTCCATACTGTCGGCGAGGAATTAACACACAATCATGTTGACGTCGCCCGTAACAAGTTAGCTTGGAAAATAATTAATATTCGGTCTTGCAGCTTGCATGCATGTGAACAATGGTGATTTAGAATACCAGAACTGGGTAGGCATAATAACGCAGATATGAAGGGTGCTTAACATTGCTGTGATGCTTTAAATGAAAAGGTGCAGAAACTAAAATGTCAGTTTGGCAATGAGTGGGGAAAATCCATTGTATCAAACAAATTATTGTTATTCTTTTTGGTGCATTGTTTACTCTTATGACCAACGGAAAATATTATTCGTGTACACAGTTTTACTCAATATATACCCATATACTGAATTTATATATGTCTGTGTGTGAGATGGGAGAGAGAGAGAGAGAGAGAGAGAGAGAGAGAGAGAGAGAGAGAGAGAGAGAGAGGCAGACAGAAACAGAGAGTGGAAGACAATTAGGCAGAGCACAGTATAGGAAGGATTTTACATAAGCTTTAAAAAATGACAGTTTGATAATTACCCGTTCTTTCAATAAGGATGAGTGGTACGGGGAAAATGTAGATACCCCGATTATACATTGTGAATCAGGTGAGAGATTGAGGTCCTTCCAATGTTTCAATTCGATGATTTTGCTTGTTGAGACTAGGACAGTCTTGTTACAATGTTTATCCAAGAGAACTTGAGAAAAAAACATTACAATTAAGCAAAAGATAATTTTTAAAGTGAAAACACACCATTTTCCAGTTTATTAACATGCGGTTATATTGACAACGGTTGTGGTGATTGGCGTGGTGTTAGAAGTCGTAGTGATAGTAGTAGTAGTAGTAGTAGTAGTAGTAGTAGTAGTAGTAGTAGTAGTAGTAGTAGTAGTAGTAGTAGTAGTAGTAGTAGTAGTAGTAGTAGTAGTAGTAGTAGTAGTAGTAGTAGTAGTAGTAGTAGTAGTAGTAGTAGTAGTAGTAGTAGTAGTAGTAGTAGTAGTAGTAGTAGTAGTAGTAGTAGCAGCAGCAGCAGAAGAAGAAGTAAACGTAGTCGATGTAGAAGTTATAGTAGTGAAGATAACATTAATAAAAACTATAGCATCAACAATAACACCAGCAAGAACAACGACAGTTATAAATAATGCATTATTCATGCTAATACTTTTTCATAGCAAATGCCAATACAAAGTGAAGAAATAATTATTTGATCACTATTTCTGCCGGTGATGCTTTCACCGCAGCAAAGTTACATGTGTTTCCGCTCTAACAATATCACAATTTTTTGTTCTTAAGATTTATTCTCACTACAATTTTTTTCCTTAAAATACGATTGTCACTTCTATTTCTGCTACTACTATAACTATATAGGTTTAAATACAAAACAAAACAAAAACAATGAACAACAACAACAACAACAAAACATCGGGGGCTTTTTTATATATCCAGGAAAAGGATCCAGATTATAGAGATTATAAATAATATTGTAAATCATATGTGCAAATATAGTTTAGAATTAATAGGGGTGTTTTAAACACTTTAGCGCGATGCCACATTATATTTAGCAATAAAATTAACTTCTAAAATGATATGGACACTGTTCGTAAACAACATAAACAACACCATTACATTTCAATGGCTGTGTTAAAACTCATATACTGTCTTGTATTCATAATGAGAAAAACAAAGTTTTACCTGTTTCTGGTTTAGCCTCGATAACTCCAACAAAACACCAAGAGTACAGCAACATTTGAACGTACGACGGAATACCAAGATAAATCCTGCCTTTATACATAATGCTGTTTTGGTGTAATCTTATTTTGTAAAGATGCCTGCCAGTCATTACCTGTTAAGACAGTAAAGCCAATAAAAATTTTCAAATTTACACACGCTGGCTTTTATATTAAGTTTAAACCTCCAATTTCATTTATAAATTACTAAGTTATCTGTTTTTTAGGCTTAATATATTTCAGGAATTTATCACACGCTCTGATACTCATTCTGAGTTATTACCAATCATCATGTTTCTATCCCTGTATGTCAACTCACTATTCTATCATATTATGGGTTGTCCTTGTCTAGATATAACGTTGTGGCGATATAGTGCAAGACTAACATACGTTACAAGGGCTATCTGTTGCATCCACTCTATCTAAGACAATGGAAGGTCGTATTGATAATTCTCATATCAGGGTATTTTTAGATATAGAACGATAACGATAGGTATTTTGTATGGCCAGTGTTGGAGAAGAGCATCCAATTCCACTGATGGCGATCACAAGGAGTTGGTCAGTGAAAATTAGGTGCTTAGTTGACCAGTTGACACTGTTCGAAACTGACAAGCAGCAAGTCTGAGGGTTAAATCTCAACGCCCCTGTTTATGTGTAATATAGGATTGATCGGAAAATCTAGGGCATGTTGAATTAGTTAACGATTGGATTTTTACAAGTTGGACAGACTATTAGTCAACAAGTAAGAAAATACAGAAGAAATGAACATTCCGTTGAGTCATTTGCTTAAGTTTTTCATTAATTTTTTATTTTAAAAAATAAATGAACCTTTTCGAACCGAGGATATAGGAACATTTTTGATGTACAGTTTGTACGCTGAGAGCAAAAATTGATGCGCTTACATATAGGGAAGGGTGTTATCAAGCAGAGAACAATAACATGATGTTACTGCAACTAAAACAACGTTATGTCAAAGCTTCAGAATAAAACACAACTAGAGAGATGCCCTTGAAATAAATCAATTTTGTATCATCACAATTGATAGATTGGCCATGCATTGCTAATGTCTGCTTATCTAAATCAAAATTTAATTATGAGTGGATGCTTTGGAATCAAGAGATTGGCAACCTAAAATTGCCATAGAGCCTACATGATCACCATTGACAGAAGACTTTTGTTCTTCATTGATAAACATTACACAGGTCATAACTTCTATAAAACGGAGGCTAGTTCAAATAAGAAAACGAGAGAAAGAGAGAGAGAGAGAGAGAGAGAGAGAGAGAGAGAGAGAGAGAGATTGAGAGATAGGTAGATAGATAGATAAATAGATAGATAGATAGATAGATAGATAGATAGATAGATAGATAGATAGATAGATAGATAGATAGATAGATAGATA
>RQTK01000194.1:52332-67154 GCA_003991915.1 Elysia chlorotica
GAGAGAGAGAGAGAGAGAGAGAGAGAGAGAGAGGGAGAGAGAGAGAATCGTAAGTATCCTGTTCTTGAGAAGATGACCCATGTTCTAGTAATAGTCATGAACACTGGGGCCACAATTTTTCAACCCTATCTGTCTATCAATCTATCTATCTATCATTCTATCTATAAATGTATCACAATCACTTTTACTATCTCGCGTATTCACTCTTTTTATGTGACAGCATTCATTAATTTAATCTCTCTAGGTCCACCTTTCTCGTTCTGGTTTTGGCTTCATTTTCCTTCTTATCCACCCCTGTCCACTTTTGCCAATAGATTTAAATAATGTAAAGAAAAGGCTGTTTTCTTAACACACAGTAAGCCTTATCGCGGACGGGTCCGAAGACAATTTTATGAACTATCACACGGAGACAGATAAGATATAGTAAGAGTCAGATAATTTTAATAATTATGAGCTACCTAAAGTGTTAAGTTCTAAATAAATTTGACACACATATACAGGCTTAGCGGGGATACTAGAACTTCTTTCTCTACACACTATGCTGACACCGATACAATCAGTGGGATCGAGTTGGGTTGGGTTGTTTTTAACGTCCAACAGCAGCACTATATAGGTTATATTGCGGACGGGCCCCAAGACGGACGTCTGACAATTTTATGTGCTGCCCTCCCCCCGTTCGCGCAAAAATTTGTTTGTCGGTTTCGATTCAGTGTGGCCGGCTGAGACAAAGTCTTGGTATCTCCGAACTGTCTCGTGTGTGGCAGCACGTTAACATTGTCAGTAGTTAATCTTTTAGACTCGTCGGCGTATACAATCCTCCTTGGGAACCAAGGAGACATAAAATTAAAAGAGAGCTTCTTTCGAGAAAAGAAAAATACCCCAAAATAAAGTTCCTCATTCGTTTTTAGTAGGTCTGTCATTTAATACGCCCATTCACGTTTTTATATTGAAAGAAAGGCAAACGTCTGTCGCTGTGAAAACAAAATCTTTTTATTGGGGAAAATTCATATTTGATACAATCTTTATTGCACATGGATACATACACTTCGCGATAGGTTAAATGGTGGTTTACAAAAAATTGATGGGTAACTTAACTATGGGCCAAACAGAAAGTGTTTAAGTTCATATAACCTAGTTAATTCATACTATAATTAAATTATCATCCGAGATCTTTTAAACTCAAATTTGACGTATACAAATCTTTACTATTGTCAACACTATCTCAAAAAGTGAAATGTTCTTATCATTATCAGAAAAAATGCCCAGATTTTAGCTTTACTTAATTGGAGTCAATATTGAAGAATGAAATAAGTGATGCTAACATGAGTGGGAAGAGAGAGATGGGGGAGAGAGAGAAAGAAAGAGATAGAGACAGAGAGATAGAAAGAGTGAGAGAAAGGCGTTTAACTGTAAAATTTTAGAACAAAAACTTTAAAAAATAACTACATTAGTGATGTTTCAAAACATAATGATACAGAAAAAGCTGTGTAAAGAGCAACAATAAATTGTCTTTAAAAAAATAGGTAAAAATTGAATTTAGTTTACAAAAATCTGAAGTAGTAAAGAATTGTCATAAGACAATGCCATACTATGTGAAACACCTCTTAGTAACCATACATAATCATTTCAGATTAATTTTAAAACTAGAAGCCTTATAGTTGTAATTCCATGTGTCTTTGTGAACGACTGTGGCTCAAGGATTGAGGGATAACAAAGGCTAAGACTGATGAATGCAAAAATATGTGAAAATAATTTCAATTAGACTTCGTTTAGACACAGAGCAACGTAACACGATGATATACAGACAAAGGGTTCAAGTGCAATGATATATCTAAACAAATAAGATAAGAAAACAAAGTGAGAAGCAGCGAAAACTATGACTGGTTCAGGTAACGTTCTGGAGATGGACTGAGAAGATTTGATGGTGTGCACAGGATAAAGAGTTCTAAATCATGTTACCCGTGATGGTACCCGTGTTCTTTGTTGTTGTTTAATTTTCTAGGTGCATATAAACTGAAATACAGATCATGATACTGCAGGGAAATGTACACAGGATGACAACAGCACTTTCTGGCTAAACCCTAACAACTTCACACCTTTTAGTAACGTCCTTTGTACCAGTATTATCACAATGTTTAGAATACTTTAGTTAAAAGAATTAATGATATGTCATTGCAATGTACACCTGAAGTTGATAGGCTTTGGGTGTTTTTTTTTTTGGTCTGCACAAATATTTCATTTTCATTATTCTGCTATTCATCTCTAATAAATAATCCATTATTATATCATTTGAAGGTGGGTATTGTATAAAAACAACAAAATAAAGATAAGGGAATCGAAAATTATTATCATGACACCAAGTAATAATTATTTTTCAGCAGTTGGTTTCAAGCTTATGCCTTTTAAAGTGGCAGCTTTCAATTTTGTCAACGAATCTTCAAAGCTCAATTATATCAGTTTTCACTACTGAATAATAATGTTCAATGAAAAGTCAAGAAAAAATTTTTACAGAAAAAAACACAACCATCTATCAAACATATACTTCAGCAAAAACTTGATTAAATAGGCGAAATTTAAGTTTCTTCAAAGATACTGCTTAACAAATGTTTGCCGGTTGTGGATGTTATTATGTTGAGATTTTTTTTTCATTCTTGACGTAATTATTTTAAATGATACAAAGTATAATTATAAAAGAAAAATATTTAGCAAAAATAGTTCGTTTTTTCTGTGTTAGCTTCAGTGCATTGTAAGAAACGTATGAATCTCAAATCAGTGCCTTGATTAAGCCTTGGAACTGCATACAAATGTTATCATATTTTCAGGATTTCTTAGATTACTTTTCATTTTCACCTTACACAGGGGTGAGCAGTTTTAAACGTAACTTTTTAGCTAAAGTGAATTTCAAACATTCAATAAAATTCAAATTTCAAATTATTTTACACTGCAGGGTTTTTCATTCTAAACAAAATTTGAATCGAGATTTATGGTAATAATTATATTTAGTGTATTGTAGGGGGAAAACATTTCTATGACATATTCAAACAGTCCATTAATATGTTAGACATTTAAGTGTAAAAAGCTTCAGTTAACATTAAGGGTGGACAAATTGACAATCTTAAAAAAAAATTTGTTTGTCATAATGAAATAGTCAATTCATATAAGTGAGACAATAAATCAGAAATTTAAAATGACATATTATGAAAGGGAGCAAAATGACATCAAATGGGATAACATTATAACCATAGCTTCTAATGAGATGTAAAGAGCAACGTAAGAGCCAGCTACGTTGATCTCTGTTCTGATGGTAAGACAATATAATTACAAATGTTATCTCAAAACATGGGAAAGCAATGGGGTGTTTTTTTATTCATACATACATGTTCTTAAATATGTACATCAATGACAGTTTTGTCTGTAGGTGTTTATCTTTCATTCTCTTCCAAATCAATGCAAACCTTTTATACACACACAGCTCTTTAAAAAAAATCCAAATCCACACTTTAGCAATAAATTGAATTTCAAAATTTAATAAATCTGCCTCCTGTAAGCCAAAGGGTCTAGGACTTTTTGTACATAATGAAAACTTGTACTCATCATTCAGCAAGCATAGAGAAAAACAATAATATTTATTTGTTGACAGTTTTTATCACAACCATTATCTTATACATTAGGTTTTTACAAGCAACAAGGTATATGTCTGAGCTATGGTAAATAAATGGATAAGTGATTTTTTTAAATCCTAATTGACTTTTCAAAGTTGGTTTAGGAAGAAATAAAGTCATCTTTTAATGCTCAACTTTCCCCAAAAAGAGAATTTATACTCGTACTTAGCTGGCGGAATATTTTAACAGAACTACGCCCTTGTGTATGTGTGTGCTTGTATGTGTATAGTGTGCCTTCGTCTTGAAATCACACCACAAAATTCCTTTGGACATCGCTAATCTGATTGTATCATTGGTTAATTAAAATACGTTTTCCTTTTAATCAAGTATTAACACCTTAATTTTTAAAACTAAAAATAGTACTGTGTCTTTATTTCATGAGATTCGTGAATTATTCAATCAGGTAATAAACAAATTGATCTCTGTTGAAGTTATAATCTCTCTTTCGTCTCTCTCTCTCTCTCTCTTCTATCTCTCACTCTCACTCTTTCTCTCCCTCTCTTACTTTCATACACAGCCCCAGCCCTTACCAACTCTTTCCTCGTAATCCAGAACCAATCATTCACTTTACAAACAGGGTTTCACATGATTTGGCCTTCTTGTCGCCACCACCAAAGATCTTCCCTAAGAAGTCTGTGATGGCCTTGGCCGGACTCTTTGACCTTGACCTGTGTTTGGAGTCGTTAGGAGGCGCCAGAGATGCTGCCGCCGAGGGAGAGACCTGCTCCCTGATCTGGCTGAGGATGCCCACCAACAGTTCGTCCACGTGATGGTTCAACGCTGCGGATGTCTCCGTGTAGCGACAGTCATACTTTTTAGCCATTTTCAGAGCATCTGGGAATCACAGGAATAATTAGTTTTTAGTTTAAGTGCAAAAAGGTAAAGGGAAAGATTGGTTTCCTAATGTTCCACATTAGTAACTAGACTTCATCGGGGAAGAGGACACAGATATTTGACTGACACCGACATTACAAATAGGTGGAAAAAAGCGTGGTCACGAAGGCACGGCTTGAAACAATTCTAAAAGCTTTGATTAAATTTTAAAAGATTGTTGGTGGATTATTTTGAAATTGGGCACTCCTAAAAAACAAATTTTAGAAACGTTCACACGTATTATTTTTAAATTTTAATCAATAGTCACTCCTATAGTGTTTATTTATAAAGAAAACCCGAATCAATATCATAGATTATGTCTATGTAAAGGAAATTAAAGCATTCGGTTTTTAATAGCAATTGAAATTGTAAATACGTGTAGCCTCATGTAAAAAAGCATTGAAAGTCTTGAAAATAATAATGTGTTGATTTTATACGTATTACCATTCATTAGAAGAGATTGGACAAAACGGCATTTTGTAAACAAAAAGGGCAATTTTAATTTCTAAACACCTTGTCATAAGATGAATTTAACGTATTTGTGTCCCCTTTTTGCCTTTATAGAATCAAGATGTATTCCCTTCTTTGTTTTATAATATATCATCGTATCTCACTACAATTGGGCATTTGAATGTCAGGATTAGATAACTAGATTAAGTTTATTTATAATATAAGGAAAAAAGACAGCAAAACAAAAAACAACAACAGAGAAACAAAGCCTCAGTTCGGTAATATACTGTTCAAACACGTTTCCACAAAGGGGAACAATAATAAGAATGATAAATGGTTACAGTAAAATGTAATTATTCGCCTAGATGTATGTACTTTAATGCATTTTTCTTTGAATACTTTAAGGCATTGCTCAGTTAAATCTGTTGGTTGAGCCACTATTTTACTTGTTAGACCTGGTTGTGTCCCTTTATTTTCTCGAATAATACGAAGAATGATAAATGGTTACAGTAAAATGTAATTACTCGCCTTGATTTTAATTATGTACATCAATGCATTTCTATTGTGAATACTTTAGGGCATTGCTGGGTTAAATCTATCTGTTGGCTGTGCCGCTGTTTTGCTTGATTAGACCTGCTGGTTGTGTCCCTTTATTTTCTCGAATAAATCTGGCGTAAACAATCTCCTTTTTTATCTAATCTAGTTGTATAACCTAATCTAGCTGTACCTTATTCCTTGCTTTATCAGATCTAACTGTACGCTATGCTTTGTTTGATTAAATCTAGCCGTACCCTCTTCTTTGTTTGTCTATAACTACTTGCTTTAGTTGTACCATCTTCTTTGCGTTTTCAAATTTTGGTCAAGCTTTATCATTTTCTTTGCTTGGATATAACTATCTGCAACCTTTTCTGGTAGTAATCATTTGCTCTGCGCCCATTTGTTTGCTGTGCAATCTCTATAGCTCCTTCTTTGTTGGATTAGTTCTAGTTGTAACCATTCATTTTGCTGCGCTTCGTCAGCTCCAGCTATAACTATCTGTCTTTACCATATATCGCGTCCCCACTCTCGCCTTCTAAGCTTGATAAAGTCTTCTCTCCTCTTCAGTTTACTTAACAAGCTATAAAATCTGAACAACCTGACCAATGCGTTACTGCAGGGTACACTTGAAGAAGGCAGAATGTACTGGCGACAAGTCAAGTTTTGGGCAAACTGGACAATCCAAGCCTGGCAAGATTGGCAGAGGACACATCTGAACTGAACTTTATATGAAACTTTTAACATCACTGACCATGCTTAGCGACTCTCCTTTGCCTGGCCAGGTCTATCTTGTTTCCGACCAGAATGATAGCCCTGTTGATCCGGTACACTTCCCGCAACGTCCGGATGCTGTTGAGAGCTTCATTGTAGCTGGTCGAGTCGGACACGGAGAATATTACAACGTAGGCATCGATGGGTAAGTCCTCAGCCTCGAAGTTAGGGTGCTGGATGGAGAAATGGAACAGATCGTAAAAGATATCATTTATAAGAATGAGCTTCATTTGCTCCACGAAATTAAAGTCTAAATCTATTATGCTGCGAATGCTTTCTCATTTTGTGCATGAAAATGAAGTTTGAAAAGAAAATGAATTGACATGAAATAATAAAATTTGTATTCTTGGCTTCTGTTATCATCGCACTCGGTATTCGTAATCTTATCATAAAAAGTAACCTTTAGTAGGAAAAGCAATGATCTGACAAACTTGTTTCATGCATTTCACCTTCTACTGATTGCTCGGTTGCAGTATAATGTAACAAGCTGAGACATGATTGAGTCATAATATCCCTTATCTATCTCTTGTGTGGCTTCAATTAAAATTGTTAGGCGTTAGTCTTGGGACCCGTCGCCAATCACCCCCAACATATAAAAAATAAACAGCAAATCCCTCTTCTGGTTACAAATCTAAAGAGTTCTTAAGAGAGACCGTATACAATGACTGGAGTCCAGAGCGGGACAACTTGGCAATGCCTGGAACATGGCAAGTCACGTAGTAAGCCTTTACAAAGTTCTCTGTAACTTGTCTGTATAATTACATTTCCTAAATATATATATTTTTAATATTTCGCTATTGCTTTACTCCTCCCTCCCAAAAGTCACTTCTGCCGAGCCATTTCAATTAATCATTTGCATGTTCCCAGAACCCTCACTTCCACTGCTTTTGATTTCAATGTTCGCATATACTTCTCTTGGTATCTCTTTCTCTGACTCTCTCTACTTTTCTCGCTCTCTTTCTCCCTCCTATCTCCTTCTGTCTCTCTCTCTTTCTCTCTCTCTCTCTCTCTCTCTCTCTCTCTCTCTCTCTCTCTCTCTCTCTCTCTCTCTCTCTCTCTCCCCTCTTTCAATTTAATATAGTATTTTATCGGTCTCATGGCCTTTCTCTCTTTTATCTTTCCTTTTCTCTCTTTCTATTCATCTCTCTATCTCTATCTATGATATATATGTCTTAATTTCCGATTCCTTTATCTTTCTGTTCAATGTTTCTTGCTTTGTTTATTATTCGGCCCTCACTTTTTAAAAAATCTCATAAGATTTCCCCTCAATCCAATCCAAATGATTTTTGTTGAATATTTTTCAATGCATCATCGAAAAACCTTATCTTTTCATTTCCGTCTGTCCGACGAGGGAGTGGCACATATGCAGGAAACACTTGAAAAACTTTGTTTTGAACGGCCTCTACCAATTCGCCGTGACGGATTCACTCGTGGCACATAAGATGCGTAAATCAAAGAGGATGTTCTCTCTCTCTAGAGACAATAACTGTCCAACAAAACAAATCTGTTCCTTCTATGTCTCTTTTATATATCTCTAAGCCTCTCCCCCTTTTTCTCTCGCTCTCTCTCTCTTTCTCTCTCTCCCTCTATCTATCTATCTATTCTATCTATCTATCTATCTATCTATCTATCTATCTATCTATCTATCTATCTATCTATCTATCTATCTATCTATCTATCTATCTATCTATCTATCTATCTATCTATCTATCTATCTATCGATCTATTTTTCCATCTATCTATCGATCTATCTCTAGACCCATCCATCTATCCTTCCTCACCTGCTCCTCATCCAAGAAGTGTAAGGTCGATTCTTTCCCGTCCAGTAAGACATTCACGTTTCTTTCTGGCTCAATAATTTCGGCTGTGGAGACGAACAACAGCCAAAAGAGAATTAAAACAACAACAACAACTTAATCACATAAAATAGGCTTTGCAATATAGACCTTCAGATACTACGGCTAGATCTTTAGAGAAACATATTAAATGCGCTAAATATTCAATTTTCATCCGTCTTTAGCTATAACGGTAAAGAAAGAGCTATGTTTTTACATTTTCATAAATAATTTTTAAAAATTAGCATCAAATTGGATATTTGATTTCTCGATTTAATTTTTTCTAACAATGAGAGTTACGCAGAGTCAGTTTGACTGCGCTTGCCACTGTGGAGAAAAGTATCTGACTGCTGGTGACAAGAAGAACAGAAAATTAAGCGAAGAAAGACAGAAATTTACATATAGAAGGAGAAAATGGCGATGGATAGATATAGGGCGAGAAAGAAAGAGATAGAGAGAGATCGAAAGAGAGAGATCGAAAGAGAGAGAGAGAGAGAGAGAGAGAGAGAGAGAGAGAGAGAGGCGGAAGTGCCAGTTGAAAAACAACCTGTAAAGAAAAAGAATTTAGAAGCTGGTCAATCTTTAACATAAAGTGCAGTCACACTGAATCGATCAATTATCTTTCTGGACAAAAGTTGAGAAGATGAATAATGCAGTGATGTTTGCACACAGGCCCAACGGTCACCTTACCCTATCATTCTTTGTTAAATCTTTGAGAAGAAAAAAAGGCTTTTGTTGACGACACAACGTTGCCAGAAAGTTATGTCTCTCTTCAGGCGCTTTTATTTCTTCTCCACTCACTGCGGCTACGGGGGAAAGTTCATCCAAGCGATTTCACTCGGAATAATCGCATTTCCTGTTTGCTTTCTAAGCATGACGGTTGGGGATCATGGGAAATAATGGCGTAAATCTGAACTTCCGCCGCAACGCCTTCTTCACTCCCACACTCCTACACTCAGTTTCGTGATCGGAAAGATTTTTGTAAAATTGTATCCGTGCATGTTTTTTCACGTGGGCTATGGAAATGTTTTATGTCAGATAACGGTTGTCTGTCGTTTTATCTTTTATTGATCGATCAAGAGATGTGAAGACTAGGAAGTTCGTCGTTTTGAATGAGCAACACTCTGATTAAATCCCATGGACTTTGTTATGGCGCGAGTTGAGTTGAGCTGGTTGAAAGTCCAACGTCAGCACTGTACAAAGCATTTTGTGGACGGGCCCCACGAGTGACGTCTGACAATTTGATTCTGAAGAAACATCATTTTTGGTTTCGGCACATTCCAAATTCACCTTTAATCCTTCGGTTTCGCCATCTTAAAATGCCCCGAAAAATAATAATAATAATAACAACAACAACAACAACAACAACAACAACAACAACAACAACAACAACAACAACAACGACAACAACGACAACAACAACAACAACAACAACTAACATAATAATAATAATGAAAATAATTAAAATAATAAGACTAATAAACTAGCATGTTTTTATAGCGCTCTAACTAGGGAAGAGCTTTGATTTTCTCGGCTAAAGATTTCTTTAAACTTTTTTTTTTGTTTCTTTTGTTGTTGTTGGGTTTTTTTGTTTATTTTTATAAATCCACAACCTCCACTTACGTGTGTTTGTTTCGTATGTTCCCTTGTACTCTGAGGTCATGAACTGCCTGGCTAAGGCACTCTTGCCCACGCCCGGAGCTCCCATCAGGAGAACTCTGCAAACAGAAAAACAGCAACGGGGAAGGATATGAGAGGGTGGAAATAAGGGATCAAGAGAAAATAACAGAAAATGCGATTTCTTTCAAAATACTTAGCCTGGTTTTGCCAAAATAAAATTTTTGTCAGGTAGGCCTTTCATGATTTCATGTGAATAAACACTGTGACGTAACGGGTTATTCCAAATCTTGGTGCTGTATAAAAACAACATGGAGTTGTTTTTTTTATAGGAAAGCACATTGCTTTGAAAAACTCATTTCCTGTTGTTAAACCGCTTCTTTTTTTCCTGGTATCTTATTATGATGGAGCTAACCCCAAAATTGATGGTAAAGGCTTTGAAGTGGGGGGAAACATAAAATTCTACAAAAATGTGCAATTCGTTAGTTAGGTGTCATAGATTTACGTGGGCATAACCTTTAGGTTATGCAAACACTCTCCATTGAGCATGTGGAGCCGAAAACTGAAAAGAAATCTCTTAGCCATCCGAAATTTAAAGGCACCAATAAGACGGAAGTCTATAAAAAAAAGCGGATTTTCGGATAAAATATACAAACAAAAGATTAGAAATAGCAAACACATAAAAAACCACATGTAAACAACACAAAAGTTGTTCGTTTTACATAGCACGGCGTATTTCATTCGTGAAAATATTTATAATTTATAAAAGCATTCTGAGAAACATTATTTTCAGTTTCAGCACACTTCAAATTCACCTGTAATCTTTCAGCATTATCTTTTCCATTATAACCATGAATATTGTGGTTCCCATTAATTTTAGTAAACATTAATTCTTAGAAAAGTAACGTTGGTCGATTCACTGCATTGCGAGACGCTGCAAAACGGAAATAATTTTACATTACAGTCATGTCAAAGTAAAAAAAAATGGGAAAGGCAATTTTGTTCTCAATACTAAGTGTATTTTTTTTAAAACAGACAGTGGAATAAATCCACACGTTCCTTAAACTCAGTTCTATTCTTGAGTTGAGTGCTGACTGGTGGATTAGCCGAGTCTACAAGTGGGAGGAGGTGTCCGCGGGCTTTGAGTGTGGGTCTCAACTACATTATATCAAGTACTATTATATTTCCGTAACTTTTCCGTGTCAACCATCTTCCTCACCCTTCTGTTTTTCATCTTATTTTCCTTCTTTCTTCATCTCCTTCTCATCCTTCTATTATTTTGACCCTGCTCCTTGATTAATTTTACTTTCCTATGTCTTCTCTAAAAATAGAATCTTTGTTTTGTTAATACTTCTCTGGGTTTTCCAATAAATCTTAGAGCTTAAAAACTCTTGTTAGCCAGTCCAAAGCAGAACAGACAAAGCTCCGTGACGCATTATATTTATCAGCCCCTCTGCTGCTTCAGTCTAAACTATTATATTATTTCTTATGCTTGAACTCTTTTCTCCTAGTGGATGTTGGAAAGAAAGAGAAAGGGAGAGAGTGGGATTTGATGGGGGGGGGGAAGAGGGAGAGACACACACACACAGAGAAAGGGAGACATTAGACAGACAGAGAGACTGAGGCAGATATAAGAGAGAGAGAGAGAGAGAGAGAGAGAGAGAAATGATATAGCTGATTAATGTGTTGGTGGGTGTAGGTGGGTGGGTGCTAAGGTCAACGGGTAGGAATGATGACATGACAGGGACAGAATTGAAAAAAAAAATCAATACAAAACAGAACTCGACTAAGGGATGATGTGAGTAGGTCGCAGAAGACGCTGTTTGAGTTCCGTCCACAGCCACCGGTCATCGAACTTTGGTATAAGTACAACGTCGTTATAGCGTACGACTCGTCGTAAGCGTATTCCCGTATCCTAAGACGAGTCGTAAGCTTACTACAACGTTGTACTTACAATCCTTTATGGGGAAAAAGGGCAGGACGAACTGGTTCAAGAAGTGATAGAGCTCTTGACTCCTAATCATACACCTCGGGCTCTGTCCTATTATATTATGATTATATTATTATTGTGACTAATGAAACAGATGTCTTGGTAGCCCTGCTCTGCCTCTAAGTAGTAGTACGTAGAATTGCAAGGTGTTATTTCTGGGACTCATTCGCGAAATATTCTGGTGGCTGACGTTAGAAGTTAATAAATAAACAAACAACACTCCTCCTCCTCCTCCTCCTCCTCCTCCTCCTTCCCCTCCTCCTCCTCTTCCTCCTCCACCACCTTCTTCTTCTTCTTCTTCTTCTTCTTCTTCTTCTTCTTCTTCTTCTTCTTCTTCTTCTTCTTCTTCTTCTTCTTCTTCTTCTTCTTCTTCTTCTTCTTCTTCTTCTTTTTCTTTAAAAGGGATGGTGTTCAGGGATGGTGTGAATAAGCGTAGGAAAACTGCGCCGTGAAAAATTTCCGTCTACTGTCATCGGTCATCGAACTAGTTCTGGCCTTTATTGTTCTGCATGATGTCATTCCACTCATTCAGTTCTACAATCACTCAGTGATGTTGCTTGTCGGTTGGCTTGTATCTTAACGTCCAGCAACTAGGCTATACCTCGGACAAGTCTAGAGATTGACTTCTTACATATTTACGTGCTACCACACAGACACAGTGCTAGAATGACCAGGATTTCTTTCTCAACAGGTCACATAAAACTTACGCCAACGTACCTTTGTTTAAAATGAGTTTAATGTACAAAGCATAGTTAAGTTTGTATTTCTTATCCCCGTGAAAGATAAATAAGCTGCAGTAAACTTTACCCGAAAAAAACAACAACAAAACAAAAACAATTAAACGAGCAAGGCTTCCCCGTTCAATAAATACGTTGGAACAACATTTATCGAGTAATAGGCAACCAGCTAAATGAAACTTTTATGGGAAATCTATTTTAGCAAAAATATTGTTTTAATTAAAACCCAGGCTAACATCATCACATTTCGCCAAATTAAATCTTCTTTAGACATTGATTTCGATGGACACAACATGTTTTTAAAAAATGTATTGTTAAGATCTTGCCTCTTAAAAATCAGAACTTACAAAAATTTCATTACCAGGTTATCACTATAAATAGAAACAAAAACATATAGAAGAGAAAAACGAGTATGGTTTCAATCAATTTTTTGTTTTGTTTTTAGACATTACATTTTCTTTGATCTAATCGGATAAAGTCAAACTTTGTCTTCTAACGTCTCCTTGTTTCTGAAGGAAACCAGAACTTGGCCGATCACATAATACTAACATCAAATAAACTAGCAGGGAGAAAAACAAAGCAACCGAAGTGGGAATCGAACCAGCAGTAATCCGATTAGAAGCTAAGCGTTCTAACAACCTCGTCCTCGACATTTCATTTTATTCTACCAATATTTTGTTTTGGTTTGGATTGTTTTTGTAATGCCCGTTTATGGCAAGCAACGTTATCCCTTATTTACTCCAAATTAGTTTTATCTGTCCATTAAGACACGCGTAGGGCATACATTGTTTGAAATGCCTTTTTAAACACTTAAAAAATATTATTATCTACAGAAAGGTAAAGTCGTTTGGGTGGTCTTTCTTAGAAAGCAGTGTGTTTCTTGAACATACAGTGAACTGCAAAACTGCACCAATTACTCCGGTAGAAAAACATGACTCGTGTAAATTAAGGTTGTTTTCTTTCTTGTAGACATGTTTTATAAACATTAGAAAAGAGCAGCAATGGGTGATCTTGAAACCTTCATTAAGATAAAACAGAAGTTTCAAATTACTACAACAGCCAACAGCAGCCGAGTCTGAACAACCGGAAGAAATTATCACGCGCTGTATACATAAAAAGTAAAAACAAAAAAAACAGCAACTATTTGTTCAACTGTGCAGACCACCAACCTAATGAGTGCTAGAGATAAGCCGGCACAAAACGTTAAAGAAGTAAAAAAAAAAAAAAAAGTGAGGTTACATTGTTTTAATAGCTTTCGTTGCTTCTTATTTGTTGATATCTTTACTAATTGTGTTATTGTTTTTCAAACCAGAAGGATGAATAGACAAACGGGCGGACAGACAGATAGACTGACAGACAGATAGACTGACAGACAGATATTCGAGCTGATAATCATATACATAGAAAGTTAGATAAATAGATTGATAGACAGTTAGATAGATAGACAGACAGACAGACAGACATACAGACAGACAGACAGACAGACAGACAGACAGACAGACAGACAGATAGACAGACAGGCAGACAGACAGACAGACAGACAGACAGACAGACAGAGAGAGAGAGAGAGAGAGAGAAAGAGAAAGCTAGGTGCACCTGTGGCTAAAATAAAAATAAAAATAGAAAGATTAAAGGAACAGATTTTGTGTGTGGACAGATGAGAGAGAGAGACAGAGAGAGAGAGAGAGAGAGAGAGAGAGAGAGAGAGAGAGAGAGAGAGAGAGAGAGAGAGAGAGAAAGAGAAAGCTAGGTGCACCTGTGGCTAAAATAAAAATAAAAATAGAAAGATTAAAGGAACAGATTTTGTGTGTGTGTGTGAGAGAGAGAGAGAGAGAGAGAGAGAGAGAGAGAGCGAGAGAGGAGAAAGTGGGAAAGGTCAATAAACTGATGGAAATAAAGAATTAAGAACCGAAACAAAAGATAAAGAAGAGGAAAGATAAAGCGGGACACAACAAAAGTGTGGTGGAAATGAGGGTTCTGGAACATGATAATGAAATTTTGAAAGGTCTTGACTGAAGTGTTGATGATAAGGGAGGAGTAACCGTGGGGGAAAGCAAAAAACTAATAATGTGGGAGTAGGAATAGGTACATAATCTTCTCGAGTTGTAAAGGTCTGACCTTTCTATAAAAATTATTTAAATTAACTCAAAATTCCAGTTCCTCGATTATGACAAAAATTAAGGGGCAAGATGTTTAGATAGATGGATAAAGAAATAGATAGACAGACAGGCATAGATACAGATAGATAGATAGATAGATAGACAGACAGAAAGACAGACAGACAGACAGACAGACAGACAGACAGACAGACAGACAGACAGACAGACAGACAGACAGACAGACAGACAGA
>RQTK01000194.1:68785-98785 GCA_003991915.1 Elysia chlorotica
AGGGAGAGAGAGAGAGAGAGAGAGAGAGAGAGAGAGAGAGAGAGAGAAAGAGAGAGAGAGTGAGAGAAAGAGAGATAAAAAGAGAGAGGGGCGAGAGAGAAAGACTGAGAAAAATACAGAGAGAGACAGAAATACAGAAACAGGGAGAACCAAACAGAGTATAAGGGATCGAGAGTTTGAGAGATAAATCTCACAAGAAGATTGCGTGAGTCACAGTGATTGGCAGCCTGAGACGGGATAATCAGATGGCAACAAGATGAGTGTGGCGAGGAGGACCCGAAATCCCTGGATGAGATGACACAGATTCCTCAGGGAGTACATCCTATCCCTTGAGAGACTGGGAAATTATAATTATTTTTACAACAGACAGGAAAGGTATGACCGCAAATCCTTCTTGGTGTCGGTGGTATCCAAGACCTTCATATCAGTGGTATCCAAAACATTCAGATCAGTGGTATCCAAAACCTTCTTCATATCAGGGGTATCCAAACCTTCTTCATATCAGTGGTATCCAAAGCTTTCTTCATATCAGGGTTATCCAAACCTTCTTCATATCAGTGGTATCCAAAACCTTCTTCATATCAGTGGTATCCAAAACCTTCATATCAGTGGTATCCAAAACCTTCTTCATATCAGTGGTATCCAAAACCTTCTTCATATCAGGGGTATCCAAACCTTCTTCATATCAGTGGTATCCCAAGCTTTCTTCATATCAGTGGTATCCAAAACCTTCATATCAGTGGTATCCAAAACCTTCAGATTAGTGGTATCCAAAACCTTTTTCATATCAGTGGTATCGTGGTATCCAAAACCTTTTTCATATCAGTGATATTCAAAACCTTCTTCATATCAGTGGTATCTAAAACCTTCATCATATCAGTGATATCCAAAACCTTCTTCATATCAGTGATATCCAAAACCTTCAGATCAGTGGTATCCAAACCTTCTTCATATCAGTGATATCCAAAACCTTCTTCATATCAGTGATTTCCAAAACCTTCTTCATATCAGTGATATCCAAAACCTTCTTCATATCAGTGGTATCCAAAACCTTTTTCATATCAGTGGTATCCAAAACCTTCTTCATATCTGTGATATCCAAAACCTTCGTCATATCAGTGGTATCCAAAACCTTCTTCATATCTGTGGTATCCAAACCTTCTTCATATCAGTGGTATCCAAAAGCTTCTTCATATCAGTGGTATCCAAAAGCTTCTTCATATCTGTGGTATCCAAAACCTTCGTCATATCAGCGGTATCCAAAACATTCAGATCAGTGGTATCCAGCTGTAAAACTCTACAGGACTACATGAAACATTGAAAGCAAGAGCTTGATGCAATTTGTATTAAATTATGGGAAAAATGAAATATTCCAAATCCTAGGCCAGTCAGAGTGGACGAAACTCTCCTACCACTTACTGATCATTTTAAATATTTGGGTAGTAATGTTACAGCGGACGGAGGAGCCAATAAAGATATTAAAGAAAGATTAGGTAAAGCCAGAAATGCCTTCAGAATGTTAAATCCAGTTTGGAAATCACAGCAGTACAAGCTGAACACAAAATTAAAATTATATAGAAGCTGTGTTCTTTCCACCTTGCTCTATGGATCAGAATGCTGGCGCATGATAGAAAGCGACCTTTGCAAGTTATCTTCCTTCCACACCAAAAGTCTCAGGAAAATTGCACGGATCTTCTGGCCTAGATGCATATCAAATGAAGACCTATTAGAACAGTGCCAACAAGAGACAATGGAGACAATCATTATCCGGAGGAGGTGGAGGTGGATAGGTCACGTACTCCGCAAGGAACAAGATGCCATCCCTCGTGTAGCCGTTCAATGGAGGCCAGAGGGACACAGGAAACGTGGGCGACCGAAAACCACCTGGAGAAGGACAGTGGAGGCAGAGGCAGCAGCCATGGGACAGTCATGGGGCACTTTGAGGATGCTGGCTCAAGACCGTGAGCGATGGAAGGAGTTTGTTGCTGCCCTAATTGCCAACGGCAAAAAGGGCAGTAAGTAAGTAAGTAATATTTGAGATCAAAAATTTTCTTACTCTTTACCTGGGCGTGGACCTTCTGCTCATTTCTCGCTGTCTCAAACTATATATCTATCTATGTTTGTGTGTATGTGTATCCATCTCTCTGTCCCTCGCTGCCTCTCTCTCCCTCCCTCTCTCTCTCTCTCTTCATATCAGCCTGTCTGTCTTCCGATCTCATCTCTTACAATCGATTGATCGATCATTTTTTTTCGATTTTTCCAAATTTCCCTGCTCCTTACATTGTCTATCTTTCTACTTTCTTCTTATGTGCCGCGTTCTGTGTCCTTCGTGTTCATCATCCACTCGTCATTCTATTTACATAATTATCTATCTACTTCTGTTTCCCACCTACCGCGATCCTCCCTTTATCTATTTATTTCTTTTTATGTGTTTCTATTCCGTTATAAACCACATCTGTTCGCTATTCACTCGTTATACTGACCTATTTGTTGACCGCTTGTAGGAGTCTCCATTCATTGATAGGTCAGGCTCTCATTCACTTTAGGGGGGCGCGGTGGCCCAGGGGTAGAACATCGGCTTCCGACGCAAAAGGTCCCGAGTTCGAATCCTGGCTGTTGCAATCCCTACTGGTTGGGTCGGTGTCAGTATAATGTGACCGGCTGAGACAGGAGTCATGGTATCCCCACCCTGTCTCGTGTGTGGCAGCACATAAAATTGTCAGACGTCCGTCTTGGGGCTCGTCCACGAGATAGCCTATAAGTTGCTGATGTTGGACGTTAAAACCCAACCAACCAAACCAACCAAACCCTTGATCTATTTATTTCTTTTTATGTGTTTCTATTCCGTTATAAACCACATCTGTTCGCTATTCACTCGTTATACTGACCTATTTGTTGACCGCTTGTAGGAGTCTCCATGGTTTATGAGACCTTTAGAGGTTGTCTTGAAAGACCTCACACGTTTTACTCCACAGCCATCGCCGTGAGGCAAATAAAACGGTTCTGCAGAGGCAAGGGTAGACGGAGAATTGGAGGGAATCAAAAATATATTATCAGCGGAATTGTTTCTGTATCCTCATAATAGGATTTGTGAGAGTTTTATTGAGAACACTTTGAATTATTCTTATTGTCTTTATGTTGAGAGTTTTAGCATAATAAAATACGTTTTGACAAAACCAAACCAAAAAATAACTTTTTTTTGTTGTTTTTGTTTTTTTTTTGTTTTTACTATATAGCAATCTATTTGCCGATTCAGTTTTGGGACGAGGTAAAAAGAAATTACAATGCAATCAGTGATTCATAACCACATATCATACGATACATTCAAATTCAATTAGAAATTTTATCTGAAACTTCGAACCTAGAAATAAGAGAGCAGCATATAAGACAGCACGTACTATTAATTGTACATGTGCTCCCAGTAGCTTACGTTAGGTATCTTAATAACTGGGATTTTTTGTGTGTGCTTTTTTTCTTTTATTGTCATCAAATCTCGTTCAAGCTATTTAGTTCGGTGGAAACAACAGGACATGTGTTTTTTTATATTTTCCTTTTTTTTCTTTTTTGTCTCTCCTGTTCTGTAAAGCAGAACATCAGCATTATGCCTTGGTATCAATCAATCAAATTCTGTATATCATTTATTGTGCATCTCTGCGTTCAGTTTGTACCAATTGTTATCAATGTGTGTGTGCTGGAAAACTAAGTCTTTATTTTGGCAGAAATCCGCTTTTTTACGTCTACTGAGCGCATTCTATTCTGCTCTGTTCTTTATAATCCAATAGAACTTTATGTGTAAATGAGTTGTAGAGGGATCACGCTAACAGCAGGCGTGGTGCATGGACAAGTCCCATTATTAACTTGTACTGTTTATTGAATTGAACCACAGAATCCTATGGAAAGCATTATGTGAATTGAATTAATATTCTACATTGGACCTAATAAGTTAGAATTTTTAATACTTTTACTAAGGGATATTGGTAATTTACTACAGGTAATACTAATAGTTCACAACCGCTAGTACCATCACCGCCACTACTACTACTACTACTACTACTACTACTACTACTACTACTACTACTACTACTACTACTACTACTACTACTACTACTACTACTACTACTACTACTACTACTACTACTACTACTACTACTACTACTACTACTACTATTATTATTATTATTATTAATATTACTACTACTACTACTATTACTACTACTACTACTACTTCTACATTAACCACATGTAACATTATTGTGCTAATTTACCGGAATGCTGTATTGTCTATAAACCCATACCATTTCCCAGACAGTTTTGTGTGACAGTAATCCCCCTGCAAATCCTACTCAGAGACTTGGTCTCCAAGAGTCCTGTCTGGAGTATTCCGAGTCTCCTGCTGAGATATAAAAGACCTTGCGGTTGAAACGACGTTAAGGGATGATATAATGACCCCCCTTAGGCATGAGGTTTCTAATCCGCCCATTGGCTCCTATAGTCTGAAATAGAGCTTTGATTCGACGCCAGTACAGATTTTTCTATATCGTCTTTGTTTTCGCTTTTGGTCCTGTCATCGCAGGGTCTCTGTTATAAAACCGGATTGACTAAATCTGTCTTGTACTGACGTCAGTATCTTGCCTCACTGTATCTCTGTCTCCATCTCTCCATCCCTTTTAAAGGACTCAGTCACTTATAAACAATCACGTTCTCCTCTCTCTTTCTCCCTGGCTCTATCTCTCTCTCTCTCTTTCTTTTTCTCTCTCTGTGGATAAGGGGGGAAGGGGGGGGGGCGAGCTGGTTTAAGTGGAAGAGGATCTGTATTCAGATCGGGAGGTCCGCGGTTCGAATCCCACGATGGGTAAAAATTTATTTGACCAATTCTGTCCCCTACTGGTTGGGTCGGTGTCAGCTTAATATGATCGGCTGAGACAAAAGTCCAGGTCTCCCCGTCTCCTGTGTGCCAGGGCATAAAATTGTCTGACGCATCTTGTGAATCGTCCACAAAATAGCCTATAGAGGGATGACGTTGGAAGTTAAACCTAGTCATCTTAATTTTACTCTCTCTCTCTCTAACTTTCCCTGTCTGTTCTGTCTGTTCTGTCTGTTCTGTCTGTTCTGTCTGTTCTGTCTGTTCTGTCTGTTCTGTCTGTTCTGTCTGTTCTGTCTGTTCTGTCTGTTCTGTCTGTTCTGTCTGTTCTGTCTGTTCTGTCTGTTCTGTCTGTTCTGTCTGTTCTGTCTGTTCTGTCTGTTCTGTCTGTTCTGTCTGTTCTGTCTGTTCTGTCTGTTCTGTCTGTTCTGTCTGTTCTGTCTGTTCTGTCTGTTCTGTCTGTTCTGTCTGTTCTGTCTGTTCTGTCTGTTCTGTCTGTTCTGTCTGTTCTGTCTGTTCTGTCTGTTCTGTCTGTTCTGTCTGTTCTGTCTGTTCTGTCTGTTCTGTCTGTTCTGTCTGTTCTGTCTGTTCTGTCTGTTCTGTCTGTTCTGTCTGTTCTGTCTGTTCTGTCTGTTCTGTCTGTTCTGTCTGTTCTGTCTGTTCTGTCTGTTCTGTCTGTTCTGTCTGTTCTGTCTGTTCTGTCTGTTCTGTCTGTTCTGTCTGTTCTGTCTGTTCTGTCTGTTCTGTCTGTTCTGTCTGTTCTGTCTGTTCTGTCTGTTCTGTCTGTTCTGTCTGTTCTGTCTGTTCTGTCTGTTCTGTCTGTTCTGTCTGTTCTGTCTGTTCTGTCTGTTCTGTCTGTTCTGTCTGTTCTGTCTGTTCTGTCTGTTCTGTCTGTTCTGTCTGTTCTGTCTGTTCTGTCTGTTCTGTCTGTTCTGTCTGTTCTGTCTGTTCTGTCTGTTCTGTCTGTTCTGTCTGTTCTGTCTGTTCTGTCTGTTCTGTCTGTTCTGTCTGTTCTGTCTGTTCTGTCTGTTCTGTCTGTTCTGTCTGTTCTGTCTGTTCTGTCTGTTCTGTCTGTTCTGTCTGTTCTGTCTGTTCTGTCTGTTCTGTCTGTTCTGTCTGTTCTGTCTGTTCTGTCTGTTCTGTCTGTTCTGTCTGTTCTGTCTGTTCTGTCTGTTCTGTCTGTTCTGTCTGTTCTGTCTGTTCTGTCTGTTCTGTCTGTTCTGTCTGTTCTGTCTGTTCTGTCTGTTCTGTCTGTTCTGTCTGTTCTGTCTGTTCTGTCTGTTCTGTCTGTTCTGTCTGTTCTGTCTGTTCTGTCTGTTCTGTCTGTTCTGTCTGTTCTGTCTGTTCTGTCTGT
This sequence comes from Elysia chlorotica, assembly GCA_003991915.1. NCBI lineage: Eukaryota > Metazoa > Mollusca > Gastropoda > Plakobranchidae > Elysia > Elysia chlorotica. The sequence continues at coordinate 75,001 of RQTK01000194.1, forward strand.
TCTGTCTGTTCTGTCTGTTCTGTCTGTTCTGTCTGTTCTGTCTGTTCTGTCTGTTCTGTCTGTTCTGTCTGTTCTTAGTAGTAGTAGTAGTAGTAGTAGTAGTAGTAGTAGTAGTAGTAGTAGTAGTAGTAGTAGTAGTAGTAGTAGTAGTAGTAGTAGTAGTAGTAGTAGTAGTAGTAGTAGAGGTTATAGTACTATTTCTCTCCTGACTGCTGATATAATAATTTTTTTTTTTTTACGTCCCTGTTTGTGTTTTTGACGCACTCACCTGGAAGCGGAAGATACGCATTAGGCAGGCTGTTCGTGCGCGGCCTCTGGGCGGCTTTTATGTCGAGTATGAGCTTTGGGCGAGGCCGGTTCTTGAAGGAGTTTGAGCGAGAGTGCGGGGTGGAGTGGGGGGCGTCGAGCCTCTGGGGGCGTGACCGGAAGTAATCCTCGTCGTCGCTGGGAATGCGCTCCCCTTCCACCAGGATGTCCAAGTAGCGGTCATCCATGGGGGCCGGAAATGGTTTCAAGCTGTGGAGAGTTACAATGACGGTTATTTACAATATGTTTTGTTTGTTTGTTGCTTTTGGTGGTGGTGGTGGTGTTGTTGTTTTGTTGTTGTTGTCGTTGTTGTTGCTGCTGCTGCTGCTGCTGCTGCTGCTGTTGTTAGCGCATTGGTTTGTGAACATAGGGGACATGTCGATATTTCCATTGTTGCACATTCATGCAGAATTTGAAGAAATGGTGATGTCTAATTACAGACTACTTTTTCTAGTAGCTTGTATTTTATTCCCTTAATATGCTTTGATTTTTTTGTCCGTTCGTTTGTTTTGTTCTTTTATTTTAGTCTTTATTGTTGTTGCGTTTTGTTCCCTTTTAGTTTCCTTTTTTTCAAAATTTCAAAATGTGCGTTCCAGTCATTGCTGCTTTAAATTTATCCAGTCTTCACGTGTATCTTACTTTAATCTAGATGTACGAGTAAATAAAAAGAAAAAGAACAGGCTCTATAAAACATGGTTTATTGTTCAGCCCATTTACAAACAGGACCTCAAAACAAGAGGCAAATTACTCTTTTGTTTCAAGACTTGGCGAGAGAGAGAGAGAGAGAGAGAGAGAGAGAGAGAAGAGAGAGAGACAAAGGGAGAAAGGGAGATGAAGTGAGTGAGAAAAGGGAGGGAGTAAGAAAGATGGAGAGAGAGAGAGAGAGAGAGAGCGTGAGAGAGTGAGATTCCCTCTCCCGAATCAATAAACTGGCTAAGTGCTTCATGAAAAGAGATTGTTCTGAAGCTTCGAAAAGGAAATAGCATGTTTAAATTATTAACTCGGTGACGGACGAGGAAGTGGCTCTATAAAAAATAACCCTTTTCTCGGTCTACAGTATACTTAGCCGCAACCGTATACACAGTTATAAGTATCAATAGTCAGATAATCGAATAACAGATAATGAACCTGTGGACTTTTCTGTTCGTGTCTTCTTTCATGTTTTGTATTGGTATTTGTATGTGTGTGTGTGTGTTTTTGTTTTGTTTTTGTTTCCACCAACTGGTTCAAATATATGTGATTATTTTATTTTATCAAACCTGAGAACAAACGGAAGATAAATTTAATGAGATTGTGATATGAGGAGAATGATATAATCTTAGCTTGAAAGATAGCGAGAGGGAGAGAGAGAGTGAGAGAGAGAGAGAGAGAAAGAGAGACAGAGAGAGAGTGGGGTGTATGGACGATGGAGGGAAAAGTGATATAGAGCTAGATAGAGCACGGAAACACTATAAGTAAATTAGACAAATTAAATTAATGAGGGTTTTTTTTTAATTTGTTTTGACTGATCCCTGCGCTCATACCAGAATCATCAATTTAAAATAGTCACAAAGACACATGAGGAAAGGATAATAATGAAAGAGAGATAGAAGTACATATTTCAATTAACACTAATGAGCATACTTCGTACTTTTTAAACCGTTACTTATACTATTATCACAATCGTTGGTTGATAATATCTCATGGAAAGTGATACCCCCCACATGGACGAATTATAATAGCATTCGATGATATGGTCCGTAGGTGATCAATTACCGTTTTATTTTAAAAACCACAATAGCGTAAGTGGTTTTGATTTTAATCACACTCTCGTTCTATTCAACTATAGATAAATAATATAGGCATTGCCTTAGAATTGCTGGAGACTTATTACAGCTATGGATCAAATTGCATAATATTTCTGACCGGATAATGTTATTTACGAAATAAATTGGCAATAATACGATGATATTATTGAAGTTAGATAAAACGTGTCTAGCTTATGGGAGAAGCTAAACAAGTTCGTCTAAACTATTTTTTTGCGTTGTAAAGTTCTCCGATGATGCTCTTCGCTGCGTTTGTTTAAATGATAGAATGCTCATTAATAAATCATAATTGGTTAATGTCAGACATATCCATGCAATGCAATGTTCACTAGACGATGGCAGAGAGGAATAAACAGGGGGAAACGTATCAGCTGTATGAATTATTGGACTCTTCTCTATCTCTCCCCCCCCCTCTCTATCTCTCTCTCTCTCTCTCTCTCTCTCCCCTCTCTCTCTCTCTCTCTCTCTCTCTCTCTCTCTCTCTCTCTTTCTTCACCCCATCTCCCATCCTTCTCTAATTTAAATCGCTTTCTCTCTGCTCCATCTCCCCCCACCCCCAATCTCTCTCATTATTTCTTACTCATGAACTCTTTTTATCCTTCTCTGTATCTATCTGCCTCATTTTATTATTATTATGTCTATCTACTTCTCTCTCCCTATTATAATGTCTGTGGTATATATTTCCTAAAAGAGGCATTACGACTTTAATATATGAATTTCTTGTATGGCACATAGCCATCAATACATAATTCTTTAATACTTTCAACAACAACAAAAAACACTCTGGATTTCTTTGCCAAGATTCTTAGTATAGTACACCAATGAAATTAATACATAATCTAATATAAATCAAATTTACTCTTTAAAAACCAACGATTGCATTTTGTTTGATATGGGGTATGATTTAAATGACATGAACTGTTAGCTCGATATACAATTGATATTAATTTCACCCTAAAAAAGGATTGTTTTAATTTTCTACTGCATTGTAGCATTAGCTCCTCGCTTTTAAACTCAAATTACGCGCGATGAAAATGCATTAGCAGCGTGTATACAATAAATCAAAAGATAGCGTTCTGTACTTCGATATTAGTGCATTTTGCCATAAACCTCGAAATCGATAGTAAATTTTCAGATCCTATTTTAAGTCTGATGCACGCTTTTGTCGACTTAATAGTTTTTCATCAAACATTTATATATGGACAATAAAAAAGGATAAATCCATTCTTTGATTAAAGATGATGACTAAAAGAGAAAACAGAAGCATACTTTTTTTGTAAGACGAGTTTAAAATGGTCATAATTTTTTTTAACAAAGCTATAAAGCTTTTAAGCTACACAAGATAATTGATCACATGGCATAAATTTTCCCGGTATACAAAATCAATTCTACATGATAATAATAATTTGAAAATTGAAGATTTAGTCGTTTTTAGAAAAAGGTTATAAAAAAGCCTCACAAATCCATGGCCGCAAAAGACAAAAACATCTGATATTTTTTAGGCCATTACAGAAAGTTAGCCTTAAAAAGACAGAGCACGTCTCATATTATATATAAGGTACGGTACAAATTCAACTTCAACTTCAATAGTGGACTATGTGTAAAAAGTAGAATAGACTGAATATATAATAAGCAATGAAAAAGACAAAAAGAAAGAGAGAACAAAAAATAAAACAAGAGGAATTATGAATGAATTGGTTTAAAGGATATAAAGCAATAAAGAAACGGACCAGCTGTTAAAATTGCTTTGTTTTTATCTCCTGTTCAAGCAACGCCAGTGCGATGTTTACGAAACAAAGCTATAACCTTAACCGCCGGTGTTAGCTGTCAGCTTATTCTAACTATCTTTGTTCGAAAAGAGCGGTAAATCCACGTAAGTTATAGATAATTAGAATAATAATATGCAAATCAGTTCCATAGGAGTCGAAACGATAGTGGTTAAAATGTAAGAAGCCTATTGATCGTTAGATCTTTTTTAATACCTGTAAAAATCATCCGCAAATGGGCCATTTAGGCATAACCTAATAAGACTTGCCTATGTTAAGATTTTTATTCCGATACAAATTCATACCAATAAAATTTGACAATTTGCGTGGGCCGAAATTTGTTTGCAACTTAAACTGTGCAAAAATTGGTCAATCGAAGCAAAATGTTTACAGAACGAACCATTTCATAATGATGGTCCTGTGTGTACTAAGAAAACAATACACCAAGGGCTCTCATTATTGATTTCCTTTTTAATCTATAACACGGGAATAGCTCTACATACGGGCATTGGACCTCGCAAAGCATAACAATGTATGTTTTCTAGGCTTGTTTGTTTTGTACCTACGAGTATGTCAAAGAAAGTACTCTTTGTAGCTATCTGCTATTAATTAATCGTGCCGTTCTATTGGCACAAAAACAACTCTATTCTATCAAGGCCAACCACATGTGAATCAGATTGTAATCTGGAACAAAAAGAAACATAAAAAGGTGTTGCTATATAATATTCTCTACACACAGGTAACGAGTACAAACAATAGTGTTTGTGGCAGTTCGACAAATGCTTTTGACCTAGCACTCATTTAACATCTAGATCACCACCGAAAAAAAAAACACGCTGGGAATGCTATAAGAGTGAGATTTTTTCTTTCCTATAGTATGCACTTCAAAAGATACACTGTAACTACACGTAATCTATCTCTATCGGTACGTCAAAAAACATCATAAACCTGCTAGCTTACACGTTGAATAATTTAGAATGAGAACATTGCATAATTTTTATCATTGTGTAATGGTTGTATACTCAAGACCGGTAACTCTTTGATGATTCCCACAGTGGTAATTTAGTAGCCTTCATCTCTATGATAGTTGAGTTTGATATTTCGTGTCGAGAAAGGTTTGTGTCTAATCTATCAAGTCTCTTGCACGCCCTATGACCGGTTCAAATACGCCGTTCCTCCATTAGAGAACAACAGAATGAAATACAATCCTCACGATAAAAGATAGAAATTTCACCAATGCTGGAAAGCATTTTAGATGTTAAGTGTTACCAAAGTACATGTGTATGAGAGTGCTCGCTAAAACTGCCTAAGGTCAATAAACTGTTGTTTAAAGGGAAAATCCTTTGGTGAAATTAACGCACCCTGATTTTCCTGAAAAACCTCTACGAGAGACCAACAGGTGAGTCAGAGAGGCGAACCTCCAGCGCGTCAGTGCAAAGCATTGGGTAACTGGCTTTACTGTCTGGTACTACTAATTTAACGGCTTTCCTAGATCGAGTCTCCATTCCAAGTCTTGGTCATCCCTCTCCTTTTACAGGCTAAAGTCTCTAAACACCACAACGCCGAGATCTTTTTCGTATTTTCGAGCCACGTAGTCAGAAATGCGTTGAATAAAAACAGGTCTTGTAATAAAGACTAATGTATACACCAATTCTCATAAATTACTTTTTTTTAATCCTCAAATTTCAAACTATACAGGGTTTGGTGATGACTCTATGTTCAAAACCCCTTGCATACTACAAACATTCATTTTCTATCTGTTAACTTTCGTTGAATTTAATTTACTGTAAATGGATTGAGCTACCATCGACCTCTATAGTCTATACCAGTACGACGGATAGCTTGTGACTCACTCTGTAACACCCATGCGGATTTTGCTGTTTGCTTAAGCTGCTGCGAAAAAAACATTCTTATCTACCTATAAAAAAAAGAGCAATCACAGACCTAGGCCTAGCGAGAAACTAAAATATTGGAAGAAAAACGAAATACTAAAACTTGTACGAACATCGAACCCGTACCCTCTATGTGACGCCCACTCGTCTTAACAAAACAAGACCAATGCGCTTACCACTACGCCACCCTCACACATTATAAGTCACCTTTGAATCTCTAGATTTGAGGGTGATCATGATCAGCGCATCGATCTGTCGAGATATATCCTGACTAATTGTACTTTTAAAAAATCTTCCCTTAGTCGGCGTATATACTTATGACAACGTTATACTTGGTAGCTTTATGGTAGTAAGTACAACGTAACAGTAGCTTACAACTGGTCGTAAGGATAGTGTGGATAACCAGTGCCGTCGTCTGGCCCCGACTTGGGGTTTCAGCCCCACCCTGCTGCTTGGGCGAGTTACGCATTATTATTGCTCAACCTATTTCATGAATTATGTCAATATAAAATTGCGCCACCCCGCCTAAAATTACATCATTTCGCTATTGATTTATATCCATACGTTTTGCACATATATATGCTTGACAGATAAAGCATTATTTTGTCAATGTGCTGGACTGTAGATTTTAAAGGAACATACAAAAGAAGTTAACACCCTGCTAGCCAGTAGCCATATTGAGTGTATTTGATACAGTTAATATTGCCTCACAATTAGTTCAGGATATCGCCTGGCCACAAGATTTGTCCATTATGAAACTCCAACCAATAGCAGAATAAGGCAAAATCATTGACGCTATCAAATTAAATGGAATGAATGGGTTACTTTACGTGGTCACAATGAGACGGAAAAATCGACTTTTAGAGAAATATTTCTCGGGTGGCTCGGTATGTTATGTTTAATTAAGATGTCAAAGGTGGGAAGTATTTTCTTTTGCTCAGAGTTTTGTTCAGGCATATATGTTTTTGCAGTTAAACGCCATCTATGAAGCTTCTTCTATTCTGTTTTGTATCTATTTATTTTATCAACAGTAATCGGGATTACCGTGTACAATAACATTATATTCAACTTTTTAAAATATACCAGTTTTTGGTCAATAAAAAATCTATGGAGGGTGCTTCAGGGTGCATTCTCTCTTATAACTGTTCTTTCAAACCTAGATGGAGGTCCAGATTATAAAGTCACTTTGAATGGTTCTTCAACCAGCATCATAAGGTCATTTCATCTTTTTGCATTTTTCTTTTTTCTTTTATATAGGTCAACGCGTTAGACATGTTATCGAATTTCAATAAGCAGAGCAATATTGAAGTTCTTCAAATACATGTATATTTTCCGCCCGATATATTGGTACTCGATATTTTTAATAATATGATTAAAGAAGCAGAAACGCTTCAGATGGTTTACATTGTGCAAAAGGAAAAAATGGAAAATCAATTTCTTTGAAGTGCACACAAAGGCAGTTCCTTTTTATTCGCATATTCTGGAGACGTATAGATGTAGGGTAAATGTCATTTAATATTTTTCAGTGCAAAAACGGAGTCTGGTCTCAGTAGTGCCATCTATAGCCAACATACAATGCTTTAATGGAAATAAACTTGGAATTTCCTTTCCCTGAGTGAAGCAGCGTGTGATTTTAATGGTACGGCGCGTGGATCATAATATGAATTATGTGTCGAAACATTAATGTATTTGGATAATGTTTTCACATCTGTCGAAAAATGTAAACGCTTGCATTGTTTGTGTAGCTTAAAAGTCGTGCTTAAGCTAACATAATTATTTGAGCTTAATATTGAAAAGCTTGGCTATGTCCAAAACTTTGGAATCACTGGACACTGGTCGGCACCATGCGTTTTCCAACCCATCCGACGTTACTGTTCACGACGAGTTGTGAGCTACGACAACGTTGTACTTACGGCACCTAGACCTGACTAGTTGGCATGTTTTAATTGGCACTTATTGTGCATTCATATCGCAGTATTATTACAATGCCATGAGCTTTATTGCACGATAGATCTATCTCTACTGGTAAAGCCCTGTTTTGGCATCAACCACTTATGGTGCATTAACAGTGCAGTATTATTACAATGCCATGAGCTTTATTGCACGATAGATCTATCTCTACTGGTAAAGCCCTGTTTGGCATCAATTTCAATATGTGGCAAGCCCGAGGCCTTCCATCCAGCTCTATTTTTGGAAACTATTGGCAAGTTTAATTTACAAATGGGTATTTTAAAACCACAAGCCGGTGAGATCGAGCTTAGTAACAAAAGAGAAACAATGAAAATTTAAAAACTAGAACTGGAAAGACATTAGAGTTCTATTTAAAACCGGACATTTATTCATTGATTCTAATACATCTAAGAACAATTGAAATGTTCAGTGCTAGTATTTCAAAAGCATTTTGTAACAAAATATTCCGCCAACATAATATAACTAATAAAGATGCTGTGATTTCGCGTTGTGTTAAACGTCGCCATTTTTTTACTTATTAATATGCCAGAAAGAAAAAAAAAGCACCAGAACATAGCAGAGAATCATTTTGTTGTGATACTATTTAATTGTAAGATACGATTATAGAAAATTACCCACATTAAGTCTTTCGCAACGAAATGATTATTCTAAGTCCACAAAATAATCTAAAAGATTAAAGCTTATAGAAGGTTAAAGCTCGAATTTACGTATTTTTATAGATGGATTAATCGAAACAGGTGGTAGACGGAGAAACAAAGCAGCATGAAACGTTTAACCTAGCTGATCAATCGTGGTTTGGTTTTCAAAATGATCGAGCAATTCTTACCTTCAATATGGGTTCATTGCAACGAGTTTCCATAGATACATTGTACTGATATGCACGACTTCAACAAAATAACTAGTTGTCAATACGCTCCACATGTTTACATCAATCTTTATGCTCAGATATTCAAATGGATGGATATCCAAAAATGTCCTTCCCATCTCAATGGACATAACCATTACTGCAGTCATTGGTTTTAGAGACTTCATCTACATCGCCAAACTTTGACATCTAATCATTAACTCAAGTTGCATGAAACTTTGTGGCTACCGTATTTCATCAAAATTTTAGATTGACGCTAACTTCTACCAGGACGATCGAGACTGACAGACCTAATCCATAGTTATGAAACTGAAGCCTACGGAAAAAAACGTTTTTCAGTATCACTAACAAGAACAGATTTAGAACGCAGTATAGGGATGAAGAAAAAGAAATACGGGAATCGACAAAGTACGAGTGAAGTACAAGTAACGCGCAAAAATTAATTGATGTATTTGTTGCGGCGTGGTAACCCTGTGGTTTACAGTTCAGACGATTCGAGAGAAGAAGAGTACAATGCAAAGAGTTAGAGAGACAGAAATAGTTATATTGACAGAATAGTAAAGATCAAAATGATTGTTATGCGAGCCATGATTTACGTCTGTTACATAGCCAGAATTTAAAGTAGCATCGATGCTTCATTCTTGTGGTCTTCAGCCTCTATCATTGTAAAGACGTAGTAGGGTATCCCCTGTTGCAGTCACTATGTATGCTATGACTGTAATTTACCTACCACCGGCCGGTGTTGTTTAGCAAGATGAACATCTTATATATTCAGCCCGTAGTCTCTGGAGACACATATCTTACTCTAAAAAAACTCCTCGCTATTATTCTTTCCTTGCTCTGTTGAAATAAGGAAGTTTGTGTTAATAGAGCACTACTGTATTCAAGCTAAAATTAGTTGTTGTTTTTTTTTAAGTTGACATATCTGTAGTAGGATTTGTGTAGACATGTATATATAATCGTGTGTGTGTATATAATACATATGTGTGTGCGTGTGCGTGTGTGTATTGTGGTAGAATTCGTACGTTTTAAATACTTATTATAATTATTTAATTCAACATAAGTTATTGATCAAACGCAATATAATAGCAGAGACGAACAATCCCCAAACAGCAACGTTAAAAACTTGTTATGCATCTTCGCACGCCCATTGCTCGCTCAATAACAAAACTAATCGAACCGAATGCGTGACGGTCTGATGTGGGTTTTCACAAATACAATTATCCACGGCAGGTTTGTAAGGTGTGTGTGTGTGTGTGTCTGTGTGTATCTGTGTCTGTAGGGCGGAGATAGGAGGAGGAGGAGGGGAGGGGGGGCTTTGTGCATGATATTTGAGTTCAGCTGTGGAAAACATCGCTCACCCTCGCACAAATGATGCTTTGACAAACACACCTGCCTTACGATACTCTAGTTCTAGCATTCACCTAACAATGGAATGAACACGGATGGGAAACGTTTCGATCCACTCTTCATAATTATCAGGCGTGGACATCGTTACATGGCTTACACCTCACGAAACTCAGCGTGCGCGATTCGCAGGTGTGAACTCTGTCCCGGCTCGATAAGTGAGTGGGTGTGCCTACTTCCTAGCTCCATGCCTCCCCCCACCCCCTTCCGATTAAACACACTGACAGTCAAACACTACGTTCATTCATTGACGTAATTTGATCCAGCTTGGCATGAATACTGAATAGGCAATAGCGAGGCGAGGTGAGCAGTTCATAATCCCACCAGAGAGTGAGGAATAGTGTGAGGTTTCATACTGCGTATTATGGCTCAAGAAAATTAACGTGGTTGCGTTCTTCTTTAAACCTAAGTAAAAACGCAGTCTGAACATTGTTCAAAACCTAAAATTTTTTTTTAAAAAATATATATAGTGAGCATGCGTCACGCAAGCTCCCCGTATCAATAGCTGATTTGAGTTGGTATAACGTCCAATGTCAGCACAATATAGGCTATATTGCGTACGGGCCCCAAACGTCTGGCAATACATGTACTGTGCTGTCACACATGAGACAGGGCCGAGAGACCTGGACTCCTGTCTCAGCCGGTAACATCATACTGATACCGACCCAACCAGATACTGCGGACGAAATTGGACAGATGACTTTGTGCCGATCGTGAGATTTCAACCGATGATCTTCCGATCTGGAGACCAACGCCCTACCACTTGAGCCAGTTCGCCCCCCCCCCCCACACACCCTGCCGCCCCCTCCGTATGTGAGCTCTTTTGGTGAAAAGCCTTACTAAATCTATAGTCTCTGGTATCATATGTTTTTCAATACATCAATATTAGTCTCTATTGCGGACGGGTCCCAAAAATATGGTCTGAGATTTTGACGTGCCGTTAACACAAAAACATAGCTGAGATGCCAGGGCTTCTATGCCAGCAAGTCACGTTATACTTATTCCGACACGAGCAGTAGCGAACAAGGCGGTTCGATGGGGATTCGAACCCAGAACTCTTCTATTAGAAGCCGCGTAATCCTCCACTGAGACACCTCGTTACCAACCTGAACTTTCCAGGTGTATCTGAATAAACCGATATTGAGATCACCAATCCAGGCTACAACTAGCCTCTAAATAAAAAACCAATGAGAATCACAATTACCACAACGTTTTATTAATAGTACCTACCCATTTAGAACACGGGATAAAGAACATTAGATAGAGGTAAGCGCTCACACTAAATATAGACCTCGAAAGAGAATTAAAGTTGAATAAACCACATCGTGTGACCTAATTCCTAATCCCAAAGATGCGCAATATAAAATGGAATGTCCGATTGTCTTCATACCATGTATTATTTTTACAACAGATCATCCTGTGTCATGCCTATTGATTGCTTTATCAATAAAAGTTACGATTGTATACACAATTTGGAAATTGATGTTTTCTTGCATCACAATGTTCCGCCCATATGGTATATATAGCACATGTATCATATTTTATTTCATTGTTATGATCTTTACGATCTGTGGTGAGTTTTTTTTTCCTCTGACGCAATAATAGCGTGCGCTCTTTTCGGCTTTTTACGTCATTCAGTATTGCGTTGGTAATCGCATCATCGTTTTTTCTTCCTGTTTCCCAGACACGCCATTCTTTTCCATTCTTAGATGCCCATAAATCAACATTGTGTAGTACTTATAAAGGCGTCAGGACCTAACAGTGTCTCGTTTCCCCCGAAAAAAAAGTATAAGGGTATACATATTTTTTTTCCTTCATTTACCGAAGTGTCTGGTATAATAACGTAAAGCTATAAAACACAATAATTGCTAGGTTGTTCCTTGCGTAATCATAGATAGTTTGCCTTCCAGTCATATTTTAAACTGGTTTGAAGGCAAGATGTTGCAATAAGCTTACCTTTGACTACATGGTATTTTTTTACTCTTCAACAGTGCCCTGAGTCCGGGACCTGAGTTCATAGTTCTTGTTAGGGGGAGGGGGTGAAGTGGTAGAGTGTTGGTCTCTTAATCGGGATGTCCGCGGTTCGAGTCACACGATCGCTCATTTATTTAAACTGTCAGTATATTGTGATTGGCTGAGATAGTAGTCCAAGTCTCTCCGCACTGCCTCGTGTGTGCAGCACATACAAATGTCAAACATTAGGCTTGGGTCCCGTCAACAGGATTGTTTACATTGAAACAAATATTACGAAATAGTATTTCTAAATAAATCGAGGTACCAAGATTATTATAGCTATTGATTGAGAAAAGCGCAATGAGACCAAAGAGTATGATTGATATCTGGTGTTTTCTTTATGTTTCTTTGTGAACGTTCTACTCCTCTCTTATTGCACGGACAAAGCTTTGCTGTATCACAATGGAACACTGCTAATTACATAGGTTGTTGTTGTTTTTCACGGTTTCAATTCTCATAAGTTTGGCTTTCGTTCATCATTAGCCATGAATGCGACATAGATATTTACTACACCCCCTCCTTTATTGCGATAAGGAACTATTCGTATACACAGATTTTCTAAAATTTCTAACTTCGTTTCTAAATGGTCAAAGTAAGCCAGACTACCATCTCCCTCACCAACTCCTCCTCGGCATTGAGATAACGTACCCTTACGCACCTGAGTTCTGGGAATAGGAAACGCGCTCCGACTCACCCGAACGAATGTTTATATTGAAAACACACTGCACTTCAAAAATACCTCCTGCAAAAACTAAGTGACACCTTGATGCACTCAGCGAGTTCCGTTTTTAAAGTATTTATAAAAGTACATTGGGAAATTCTAGGCTTCAAAGTGTATTATATATGTGTCCTATATCACATCATATTACAAGAGAGAAACTCTTTTTTTATTATTATTTAAATGATTACCGATCATAAACCGGGGGAAAACCCGCCAATGTTCAAAGATTAAATACATGTAATAGCATCCTAAACATCTGGCCATTATTATACGCGGAGCTGATGTAATGTCTGTTTCTAACTTAATTACTTTCCATTTGATTACAGCAACGCATTTCGATGCAATCAAATATATTTTTTTATCAAGGAATATTATTAATTTCACTTTTGATCATTTTTTTCTGACGTGACTCATATGATCATATCGGGTGTCTTTATATCTCTCAGATTTATTAGATGCGATTCGATGAATTGGTTTAGAGTTATACAGGAAATATATACTAACAATCACGCAATAGTTAATACAGTTCTGTTCTGTACAATACTGTTCGATGTGGAATAGGTATTGAATGCATAGAGCGAAATAACGTAAAAATGCGTGAGACACACTCATAAAGTATGAACCATATCTCAGGGTGACAGCTGAACAATTGTAGAAAAAATAAACGTCATGTAATAAATACGCCTAATTATTACTTTGGAGATATAAGCCTATGCATGTTGACAAATAATAGTCTTAGAATTGTATTATCTCGACAAAGCAGACAAAGAGGAAACACATAATTCACCATAATCTATGACAACAAAGTGACTTTTTTTTTTTTTCTTGTTAGTGCATTGCTGCTCTCGATAAAAGACGTAAACAAGTTCGGAGAAGGATAGTATGAGTTACTGGCATGTCAGGGTTTTTTTTCCTCTTTTTTTTTCCTCCCTTCCAGCGTTCACATTAATTGCGGATTGTGTACTTTAGTGAATTGCTAAGCGCAAGAAAACGATCGGATTTAAGTGGGACAACAATAAGTTAAGTGCTTTAAATGGTGCTTTTGATCTGTGTCAGCGCATAAAGCACGATTATAAATGGCACCTAATATTTATCAGATCTAAAATATGGTAATAAAGAATGCTACAATAAAAGATCTCAATTATACAACATCAGAAGATCTACAATTATTCATCAACAAAAGATCTCCAAAATATATACCACAGAAAAAGATATGCAACTATAAAAACGGTTTCACTCACATTGTCAAAGTAGAAATGGAAAGAACAGCACTGAAAACACTATGATATAGTTGTCAACACGTTCCTCTACTGTCATGGTTAAAACTCCGTAGTGAGTGACTCGACCCTACACCATCTCGGTGAGAAGGCGATTTTCCCACTCACAGATCAAAAGAGTTAAAACAATTTCTCTGACCCTCTTTCTAAATAACAAAGAACAGCGATGGCACTCTCTCACTACACACGCTATGTTGTGATTCACCGTGTGGTTAAATTCAATTCGGCCTCGGTCCTAGATCTAGCTCCAGTCCCGCGAAAGCCTGAGCACTGTTCTAAACTGTATGACGCTCACGTTTGCGACAATGCACTGTTAGAGCTGCTGGTCCAACGCTGAACAGGATGGTGTTATGACTCGGGAAATCGAATGCTGCGTCAGTTTGCGATAGAATACGGGGTGGTGAGCCTGTGAGCGTGAGGCCAAGAGAGGGGGGAGAAGTGAGAAGTGTGTGGGTGACTCTTGTCATGACGAGAGAGGGGGTGGCATGGGCGAGTGGAGTTGTAGTTGATTTGTTTGAGTTTACCGTCCAACATCAGCACTATATAGGGTATATTGTGGACGGATCCCAAACTGACGTCTGACAATGTTATGAGCTGCCACACACGAGATAGGGCGGAGATACCATGACTCTTGTCTCAGCCAGTCAAACAGTAATGCATTGCTGCAGAATGGTGAAGTTAGAAAAAAATGTTTGCTATACCCGGTGAATTATGAGAATTATAAATATTTTAACATGGCTATGACTGCAATCAGTGTGAGTAATTGGTCAACGCTCATCGCGTTTTATATATGTCCTTCTCTCTTTTTCTCTCTCCCTCTCTCTCTCTCTCTCTCTCTCTCTCTCTCTCTCTCTCTCTTCCTATCTTTCTTCCTGTCTCCACCCCCACACAATCCCTCTCCTTTCTGCCCCCTACCCGTCCCATCTCCTCTCTCACTCTCTCTTTATCTCTCCCTCTTCTTATTAGCACTCCCTCTCTCTCACTCTTTGTATTCCTCTCAATCTATGAGTTTCTTTTTTCTCTGTCTTTTTCTTTGTCTCTCTATCTTTCTATCCATCACTCTCTCTCTCTCTCTCTCTCTCTCTCTCTCTCTCTCTCTCTCTCTCTCTTTTCCCATAACAGTATAACTATAAAACTAAAACTGAGACAGATAACGACTTAGAACATAATTTTGAAAAATCTACCAAGATTCTAGCTTAGCCATAGCAATAAACACCGAACTAGAACTATTTGCCCTGCTTGATATCATCATTAGTGATAATGGGTTTATCGACCTTGAAAATCGCATGTCCCAGATGACAGCATCTCTATGCAGGCCACCCTGCCTGGTCAATACCTGTTCTAGGTCATCTATTTGTGACCAACAGTACCATGGGCTGTCAATGTTGGGCCCCTGGGCATGCCCAGAACGTGAAGAAAGACTAAACGACAGAACAGTGTACCTGTTAGCCGATTGTGGTTGATCATTCCAGAGGGGACAGAGAATAGAGAAATAGAATCTAAGTGGTAGGACAACGGGGGATGAAAATATGAGCAGAGAGATAGAGAGGGTGAGTAGAGAATGACACAAAGAGAATAACAAAGAGAGAGAAAAATATAGAAAGACACAGACGCAGAAATACAGACAGAGAAAGACAGAGAGAGACCGGCAAAAAAAACGGCAAGTAGGATAACCAGATGGAAAGATAGATGGCTTCAGATAGAAGGAAAAATACAAATATCACCCCAACGGAAAAAGGCTGGTGTTTATGCCAAAAGGCTCTCGGCACATTCAAACTATCACTCAAATGAAAAGAAAATGGGGGACTAGAGAAACTCAAAAAGTTAAATAATAATTATTGCTTGCAAGATTCGCTGTGGTATTCTGCTCTCATTTGTTGTGGGGAAAAAAATATTATAACCGAGGTTGTTTAAGTAATTCTATGATTCATCATCCTCCTATTAATCACACTCGTTTTGACAGATCAAATAGTATGTTAAATATAAACAGTTTTTTCTATACTTTCTTCTTGTTGATAATGTTGTTTTTCGAAAAAGACTTTATTTGAACTCGTCAGTCAATATCGATTTCTTTTTTTTTTTCAAATTGAGACAAATACGGAGGGCTGAACAGACATTAAGCCAGTTTTTAGTTCCTTTTGTAAGATCGTCCAACACTGTTATTTGAAGTTCAAACTCACAAATCGAATACGTGATCAACTACGTGCGTTTGGGTTGATTAGTCCAGCCCTAAAATCAAACAGCCATAGTCACAATGAGTTGGTCTGAAATCAATCAAGAAGCAATCGAGGACGAGGCAAATCAAGATAGTGCTTGATCTGGCCGCTCTGGTTTCTTGTGCCCGAGACCATCAGCATGCTTTCTTATTGATTGCTGGCTGTTTGATGGCTTTCTATCTCTCTATCTCTGTTTCTTTATTTCTTGTCTCTCTCTCCCCCCCTCCCTCGCTCTCTCTCCTCTCTCTCTCCTCACTCTCTCTCTCTGCCTCTCTCCTTTCTTTCCCTCTCTCTTCTCTCTCTCCCTTTCTTTCTCTCTCTCTCTCTCTCTCTCTTTCTCTCTCTCTCTCTCTCTCTCTCTCCCTCTCTCTCTCTCTCTCTTCTCTCTTTTCTCTGTCTCTCTCACTCTCACCCACTCATTATTTTTATTTCTCCCCCACTCTCTCTCTCTCTCTCTCTCTCTCTCTCTCTCTCTCTCTCTCTCTCTCTATCTCTCTGTTTTCTGTCGTTTATCGCTGTACACATTACAGGCCTGCATCGTGTGGTGTAGATTATCTCTTTTTCTCTTCTTAGAGGTTCTCTTTTCGACTATCTAGCCATCGTGTTTATATATCTATGTACCTACAGGTCATATACAAATTTCAATTTTGCGTTTCTAACCTCTGTCACGCCTTCTTTTATGCATAACTTTTGTCATGATTGATTTCCTTTACTACCTTTACCTTGATATTAGGAAAATCTCATCTGGGGCTGCCCTTGGACAAGTCATTACATTTTTCTATGCAGTGAGATTCTTTGTAAGAGGCGAAATCTATCCTAGTTTTACGTCTTCTAGGTCTCCAAGGAATCCCATACTCCGACAGGTCCCAAGACTAACCTTTGACAGTTTAACGAATGCTGGAATACAAGGGCTCTTGTCTCATCTGGTCTTATTATACAGACACCGATCCAAGCAGTAGATAACTATAGATCTATTTTTAACAACATACGCGCCCCAGATGCTAACATCAATCGACTAGGCAAATTCTGAAGTTATCAAAGCAACCTGTCGCAAAGGTCAATTCAATCACTCCTGATAGACAAGATCAATACTCATTGTGCAACGGGCGATTTTTTAGACCTTTCATCACTTTTTTAACGCAATGCTTCTGACTGGGTTGCATATAGCTCAAGATGTGGTAAAGACTAGGGTTTTGTCTAGACTATTTTGATAATCAATTTGTGACTGCTGCAGTAAAACAAATCAATATCATAGGGGTTGAGTTTGCATTTGCACCATGAACTAATTCGTAATTAAAGACATTTAATGAGGCATCGTTACTTAGTGTGGGATATAGAATTGCCGGTATGTTCTATTCGCTGAGTTTTATTCAACATCAGATGCATGGCTTTCTTAGAGAGTGAGAGAGAGAGAGAGAGAGAGAGAGAAAGAGAGAGACATAGGCTGTTGGTTTACATTATATCAGAAGAGTTTGCTTTTTAAATTTGTTAAACCGATTGCGAAAGGTAAACCACACCTGACTATTAATTTGAATGAAGAAAAGATTGTAAACGATTGCGAGAAGTTAACCACATCTGGCTATACAGTTTTCGATGTAGCTATAATCGAACGAAAGGGCAAAATTCAGACTGCAATGCGGCATGAGTCTCCCTGCAGTCGGGGCAAGAGAAAGAAAAAGAGGAGAAAGAGAAGTCACTTGACCTCCCACAAAGCAAGTGGGTGAGCGCATGAGGAGAATCAAGGATGCGCAGGCAAATTAATTGGCAAAGGAAACGCAGGGCTTGGAGAAAAAGATGGAACATGATAGCAAAATAATAATAATTGTGACAAAAAGAAGAAGAAGAAGAAGAAGAAGAAGAAGAAGAAGAAGAAGAAGAAGAAGAAGAAGAAGAAGAAGAAGAAGAAGAAGAAGAAGAAGAAGAAGAAGAAGAAGAAGAAGAAGAAGAAGAGGAGTAGGAGGAGGAAGAGGAGGAGGAGGATGAGGAGAAAGAGGAAGAGGAGAAGGAATAAGGACAAAAACAAGAACAAAAACAACAAGAACAAGAAGAAATGGAATGTAGCAGACTCAGCAGACCGTAACCATTAATTTTAATAAACTAAGATCAGGTGTGCTTTGTGTAAGACTGTCGCAACCTCCTGAAAATTCAGGAAGACAATCTCGTGTGACACATAACTAAGTCGTCAATCAATAAGAATGGAAAGCTGATTATGAAATCGATTACGCTTGAAGAATTGTCATTCAGGGTTTGGTGCTGGGTTTTTATCTCTTCAAGTTACTTTCAATATTTCAGATCCAGAATCAGACAAGTTCAAGAGAATAGGACTCAATTTAGCGATTAGTCATTAAGTTTTCTTTGAGGGAAGCAACATGAATCGGCCTAATTTAGCGTTTCCGTAGTTAAGTTGTGCTACAAATAATTGTAATGGCGCATGGGCAACAATTTTACTGAAAACGAAAATGGTTTTTTTGGGCATTAAAATCATTTGAACACTTTACAAAACAGAGTCGGAGGAAAAGAGGGAGTTAGCGAGAGGCAGACAAACAAATACATATAGAACAGAGAGGAGCAGAGATAGTGGAAGAGAAGAGCATAAAATTATGTAGAGAGAAATAGGGTGGGTATGGATGTGACGAAGAGAGAGAGAGGATGATGATGCAGGGTAATGAGGGCGTCTAAATCTGCTTTCGTTTCTTACTTACAACCCTGGGAACACCTGACATTATTAAGTCCCACATATTTAGTCAAGAATCATAAACGGAGACAGGGAAACCAACTGAGATGCGAACTCCAGACCCCCTGCTCGTCAGTCCGTGCACTGAGCGTCTGAGCCACCGGTGCTCCGATCTGTATCAGGGAGTTATTGAAAACAAATTTGGCTTACGGAGATAATGGTACCATTCCAAAGCAATTATGAAATCCTTTGAAGGACCTAAGTTTGATTAAACAATCTTTGCCAACCGATATAAAAATTTCATGTTGCGCACGATTTGTTTTTTGGTTTTTTTACACCACAAAATGGAAAGTTGATTACTGGTATGTCATTTATTTATTAGATTTAAGATCTAACTCTTAATTCACTCCCCTTTGTGAATGATATTTTTCTTATTTCAACTAATAATTAATTCCAAAAAAATAACTTTTAAACGGGGAAGAAAGAATCAGGGAATGTCAAAAGTAGAACAAACAAGTGCATTACATTCGTCCTATGGAAATACCGCACCATCCATAATACCCGGCTGTCTGTACCGGATGCTCAGTTTGTTATGTGGACATCCTTCAATTCTGTCTTCGTGAGACCTGGCTTTGTAAACACCGTTGACCTCTGGTTACCTCAGTTCTCCCACCCCATCGATCACAGACAAGGCAATCAAACGGGGTCTGTCGAGACTTGATCGGGCTTCAGGTTTCTTTGACAAGCTACGCTTCCCCATGGGACCGCCATAGAAGCCGCCATTTATCCCTCAGGCCTACAGCTCAATGAAGCCAATCTGGGAATATTTCGCTTAAAATTGCTTGCGGAAAATGATGTTTTTGTGGCGTTCTGTGAAATGCGGTCGCAGCAATGATAGGCTTCTGTGGTATTCCTTTGTATAAGGCCTGAAAGAAATGTTCCTTTATTGTACGACTTATCTTATCTTATCTTATCTTATTTTATCTAGTGGTGTTTATACTGGGCTATCTCTCGGGACTCAGTTTACTTTGATTTTACTTATCTAAAAAAATATATTGTCTGTTTTCTATTGAGCAAAATAGTTATAGTTACAAGATCTATTTCAAAGGAGTAGAAATTTGCATCTGTTTAAGTTTTGGTGTTGTTGTTGTTTTTTTAACTCATTTTGTTGTTGTTGTTGTTGTGGTGGTTGTTGTTGTTGTTGTTGTTGTTGTTGTTATTGTTGTTGTTGTTGTTGTTGTTGTTGTTGTTGTTGTTGTTCGTGTTGTTGTTTTGCAAATAATAATTGTACTAAAAAATAATGAAAGTATAATCGTCTTTGAATATAACATGCGGCTTTGTTTTTTCTACGTATTAATGTCTCCGTTTCACAAATGATTTTTACATGAATATATAAGGAAATGTTTTTCTGAATCTCCAAGAATTTCTAGTTATAAAACGGCTTTACATTTCCCCTGGCTATTTTGATGATGAATGGTCTATATTTAATTTTCTCTGTTAAACCTCATGATTTATATGATGAATCGGGCAATGGAACAAGATAGTTTGCCATCAATTTTTTTCAACCGTCGATTTACAAGTCTAGAGTTATTCCTCTGAAGATATTATTATGTTCGCAAAATGTGCTTAAAGGGGTAGAGATATAAATAGATACAGAGGCTGATGGAGTTAGAGATAGAGAGGTAAAGAGAGAGAGAGAGAGAGAGAGAGAGAGAGAAGAGAGAGATGCTCTGGCTGTGAGAAAGATGAAGAATAAATAAAGAAAGATAAAGAAAGAGAGAGAGAGAGAGAGAGAGAGAGAGAGAGAGAGAGAGAGACAGAGAGACAGAGAGACAGAGAGACAGAGACAGAGACAGAGACAGAGACTGAGGGACAGAGACAGAGAAACAGAGAGAGAGAGAGACAGAGAGAGAGAGAGAGAGAGACAGACAGACAGACAGGGCAAGACAAACAGAGAAACAGAAAGACAGACAGACAGACAGACAGACAGACAGACAGACAGACAGACAGACAGACAGACAGACAGAGACAGAGACAGACATACAGACTGACAGGCAGACAGACAGACAGAACAAGTAGAGGAAAAACAAAGAAGACACTTACATTCATGCAAACACACAAAATAACATTCAAATATATTTAAAAATTCCTTTCGGATTACACACAAAAATTATATCGTGTTTAATTTAACATAACGAGAAGAATGCATGACTGTGTCGAAAAGATCAGAAATGACGTCACATGTAAGAATTTCATGTCATTCGTCATCGGCATTCCACACTGGGTTAGATTACACCGCGTGAGGAGATCTGGACTTACTCACACACAAGGAGAGAGAGAGAGAGAGAGAGAGAGAGAGAGAGAGAGAGAGAGAGTTCTTCGCCCGTTTAGAGTCTACATTTATTAACTCACGTTTCATAACCTTTTGTTCACAAATTAGATTTCGACTTGATCACGATTCGCTGTTCCATTTGTTCAACGAAATTCGAATATGTATTGAAATTGAGTAGAAAAATCAAACAATATGAAGCGTCGTTAAAGGAAATTGCTTTGATTGTTTGCAATGCACGTGAGCGCGTCAAGCGCGTATGTTTACTCATGGAGTTAAAATGAGACGTGGGAGAAAAAAAGGTACTGATCTTTATTTACTTTGGATTGTGTGCCGATTTTGTGCTGAAAGGATGAGCCAAAAATAGATTTAAGCGTTGTGATAAATACACGTAGATCAACAGGGTAGTTTAGATTGGTGACGAATTGCATTCTATAATGTGTTTACTATTGCAAATGCGTTTGTGCGTGGGAACTAACCATGGTTTAACAAACTAATGGGGTAGAAGTGATATGTCATAGTGTCTAATGATTCGTAATTCTTTCTGGCGTGTCTCGTTCTCTTATTTTTATTAGTATGTTACTTGTAACTATAGTCGTAACAATTATACATTTCCACAATTACCCATTATCTTCATATATATTTTTTTAACTGTTACAATTTCCTTATTCCTCTCTTTTTCTCCTTTGTGCGTGGGAAATAATTATGGTTTAACAAACTAATGGGGTAGAAGTGATACGTTATAGTGTCTAAGGATTCGTAAAAAAATAAGCTATCAATCTATTAACTCTACCCGTTCCAGAAATCAATCATTTGTGTGTGTGTGTGTGTGTGTGTGTGTGTGTGTGCTTTTGTGGAGGGGGGAGGTTAAACTAAAAACCGAAGTATTATATCCAGAGACATAGCCTATATTCATTTCCACAATTACCCAATATCTTCATATATTTTTTTAAACTTTTACAATTTCTTTATATCTTTATTTTTCTCCTTTATGTGTGTGTGTATGTGTAATCATGAGTGGATCATGACTCCAAGGGTCGGGTCAAACAGAGTCTAATTAATTAAACCAATTTAGGAACTGGCATGGTGTATTTGACATAAACCAAAATTAAAAGACTAGTTCACTATAATTCAATATTCTGGATTCTATCTCCAGGGAGCACAGATGCCAGGGGCTTCTCGGTGATAAACGCTGTGATAAAGCTTACAAACAGGAGGATGTTTAAAGCTGATACGGGTTGTAGGTTTGGAAATGACGGCAGAGAAAAGATTGCAGAGCATGAAGCATGCAGGATTTGATATATCACGTATCAGCTTTGAAAACCTTTCGCCAGCTGTGGAGTGGTTTATTGATAAGCACAACTGCCAACAGACTCGAGTCATAGATAAAATATGTAGACAGAATACATGGCAGGAGACAGGTTTGCGATAGTAAGATGCGTGTTCAGAGACTTAAGATCTGATTTGAGAGTATAGAAAATCTATGGTGACTAAGTGAAGAAACGGAAACAAAAATATGCAGACACAAAGCTTTAGATCTTGAAATCCGCCAGAAAGAGCTTGGAGGTTAAAAGAACAAAAGGATATTCTCAGCTGTTGCATCTGCGAAGGATAGAAAGGCTTGTTTAGACAGTTGTGACCTCAGGGTAAAACCTATAGTGTATTCTGCCTGTATGGTGTGTGCCTTTTTAAGCTGGAGGGTCTGGCAAACATTTCCAAGCTCACATCTTTAATCAATCTCCTCAATAAAACTTATATGGTAGTGTTTTTTTCTTTGTTGCTTGTACCTTGCATGAAACTCCTTAAAAACTGGACATTGGTCCATACAGCGAGAGCCTTTTATTTTCTTTTTAGTGTTTCTATTTGTTTTTGCTGTTTATTTTTCAACCTTTATAAGAGTGTTTGTATCCAACCAGAGACCAGATTGTGGAAAGGCAAACAAAAAGCACTGTGTATCTTCCCTTTTCCTCTTAGATGTCTGCAGGTGAGGTTTTGCTTTATGGTGATGTTAAATCGATTATATCTGACCATTTTACAATATTTCAATCTCATAATAGGGCGGTCTATTATACCTATAGAGGTACATAGGAATGTCAAAAGGCTATGAGTTCCTTTTAAAAGATGAGTTGAGTTGCTTCTAACGTCAGAACCATATTGACTATATTGAGGACTAGACCCAAGATTGACCTCTGACTATTTTACGAGCTGCCACACAAAGACACTGTCGGGAAACCTGGACTTCTGTCTTAGATGGTCACACTATACTGACACTGGCCCAACCAATAGAGGACGAAACTGGACAAATAAATATTTCACCGTTCGTGGCCTTTAAATAAGGACAGAGTTGTAAAAATCGAGATATGCTTCATAAACAATACTCTTTAGATTTAAACATTAATAGAAATCGATTGATTTTTTAAGTGACAAGAAATCGGATTTCAATAATTTTTTAGCAAACCACTCAGTCTACATGTAATGTATCAACGTTTATACACAACCCAGGCGACGCAAGCTCAAACACGTTGCCGTTACGATGGGTCCAC
>RQTK01000194.1:103785-117524 GCA_003991915.1 Elysia chlorotica
TTACAGTTGTCTTTAGGAACTCTAGATGACTCCGTCGTAAACTGCACTTGATCGACACGCAGATGAATCGAAGTTTGAATCTCAAATGTACTACTACTAACGGGCCAAAAGATAGATGTACAGCTGAGTCGCTAAGTAAGGAAAGGAAAGCTGCCCGCTCTACCATTCTCAACAGGGTTGCAACGGCAAATAATTTTATATATAATTTATATTATGAATGGCGCGTCAGCCATTAGTGCGACAAGTGATGCATCTCTTTTAAGGTATTTTTCCCTTCATGACCTTTATTTTGTGCTATTTTTTCTCTGTTAAAAATTACGAATTTGGTTCGATTTATTTTCTAAGCATAAGATAAGATAAGATAAGACATCTTTGTTAATCCTATTTAGGGAAATTTAAAGTGACATGACTGTATTGAATTTATTTGTTATCAAAATGCTGATGAAATTTGCTGTTTAATTGCAATTAAATAAAAAGAAAAAGTTGTTGTTGTTTTTTAATAAAGCTCAAATGATCCCGCTGAAAATATAAATTTTATGTCAAAGCTATTTAAAGTGTTATCTTCAACATTTTAGCGACAATTTGAGTACGATCTTTTTTGACAGTTTGAATAATATATTTATGAGCGGTATAATTTTATTAAAACTTTTTCTTTCTGTTCAATCTTGACCTTTTCTCAAAGACTAAGGCCTTTTACTTTTTGTTACTTTTGCTGATGTTTATTCGTGACAATCATCGACTGGAGTCTTTATTTTCCAGTGGAGTATTTTTAACATTAATTTTCACCTTTCACATCCACACAAGGTTTTTTCTCACTGTTCACGCCTTATCGATGACCTTTCTAACACCAAAAGATAGATATTTTGTACGGCATTTTCTACAGAACTTGTGGAAGAGGAAATAATTCATACTCGAGTCATAAGTACGTAATGGCGAACTCGCCAGAATCTATCAAGTTCGCATGTATTGATTTGAATAACGTGATTTCGAAATACGCCTTTCGCTTCCAATATTTGTAATAACATAAAAATGTAAGCTAACTAATAATATTAATACTGATCACAGTGGTTTTATATCCAGATTAATCATCTTATATGCAGTATTTTTCTTAAGGGATAGATTTTCCATTGATGTGGTTATAGTCAATAGCTGTCTTTACACTTGACATGGGTCACCTTATGAATTTCAGAGACGCAGAACAAAACGTTTGATCGAATACCTCGTTAATCCATTCCATAGAAGGATGGGGGAAATCAATCACAGCACTGATTTAAATAAATCCTGCAGCTATGCATATTTTGCAGCTGGTAATTTTTGTTATTTTCTATTAAATTTTGTGGCAGTTTTCTCGATTGATGTGTAATATTGTTAAATTTCAATGTCATAGAGAGGCTTTGTCTTGTTTTAACTCAGGCTATTATCTTTTTAATTGAATTCCTAATTAGTGGATAATGTCAAAAACATTTCGAAAACCGATATTTTATAGGGAGAATGAGATTGTCTAGAATATACCGAAACACATTCCGGCGCTATAGGAATGGCAAAGACAGTTTTCTCAGGGCGCTATAGGGATGGCAAAGACAGTTTTCTCAGGGCGCTATAGGGATGGCAAAGACAGTTTTCTTAGGGCGCTATAGGGATGGCAAAGACAGTTTTCTCAGGGCGCTATAGGGATGGCAAAGACAGTTTTCTCAGGGCGCTATAGGGATGGCAAAGACAGTTTTCTCAGGGCGCTATAGGGATGGCAAAGACAGTTTTCTCAGGGCGCTATAGGGATGGCAAAGACAGTTTTCTCAGGGCGCTATAGGGATGGCAAAGACAGTTTTCTCAGGGCGCTATAGGGATGGCAAAGACAGTTTTCTCAGGGCGCTATAGGGATGGCAAAGACAGTTTTCTCAGGGTGCTATAACGATGGCAAAGACAGTTTTCTCAGGGTGCTATAACGATGGCAAAGACAGTTTTCTCAGGGCGCATTCAGGCTAAATAATTTCTATAAAAATGAGTTGCTTGTCCATTGAAGTTGGAAACTTTTTGTTTCTGCAAAAAAATATAACCGTCGAAAGGTGGTTTATTTCAAATTCCTTTTATTAACCTGTTTTTGTTCTCTCTCTCTCTCTCTCTCTCTCTCTCTCTCTCTCTCTCTCTCTCTCTCTCTCTCTCTCTCTCTCTCTCTCGCTCTGCCTATCTATCTCTTTCTATTATTTGTTGTTGCAATAAACAATATAACCTATCTTCCTATTGTTCTCATATTAAGATCCGCGAAGATAAATAATCAGCAAGAAATGACTGATCTGGAAAGGGCTAGAAAATCACACTATAATCTAGATCGTGGACGCACAGTGTGAGCAAATTGAAGCTCTGCAGGCGTGGTCAGCCTATCTCAAGTGACCTCATGAATACAAAATCAAAACAACTTTTATGATTTGTAGTCCTGTCTAGATTAACCCCTAATGTGTATAAATATGAGCCTAGTATTAGTGTTATTGTTCTATAGAAAGAGGGAGAGAGAGAGAGAGAGAGAGAGAGAGAGAGAGAGAGAGAGAGAGAGAGAGAGAGAGAGAGAGATGTATACGGGATTAACATCTCCGAGGTTTCCCTGAGGGATCCTATACTGCGAATGTTCTAGTTCTACCTGGCGCATATTATTTCGATTTTGATAGTTCTGCCTGACGACTAATACGGAATAAAAAATATCTTTATGTTGTGAACATTGAGTCTGTTGATAAGGCCGGGAGGGGATATAAACATCTTTATGACATGCCTTTGGCTTAATAAATCAGATGGGGTAAGTGTTTAATAACAATCAAATTGATACTCTCCTCTCGCATTCTCACCCCCAGGTAATGTGCATCCTTATTTATCATTAGACGGATTCAAACCTCAAATACTAGCATTTTGTGTACTTTTCGCAATGTTATCATTAACTCGTTTGAAAATTCTATTAATTTTTTTTTCAAAATATTTTTAGGACAAATATATAACGTCCAATTTGTTAGTTTACACAAGATCTCGGCCCATAAGTTCAACGTTGCAATAGCTTGCAATTCGTCGTAAGCCTTCTTATTCGCATATCTTAAGACAAGTCGCAAGCTTACTAAAAACGTTGTACTTACGACCCTTAGCATTTACCACACCCTACTTGCTGAATTCCCTACAATAGAAAACCTTTATACAAATCCACGAAAGGTCGACAACCAAAGTCAGACGCACTTGAAGTGTTCCCTCATAATTGATCTATTGAAATATTTATCCTGACCTTCAAGTTTATGAAACTGCCCAAGACACTATTTTACACTCTCTGAAACTACAGTGAAGTAAATAAAGTGTCAGACGCTAAATATCACAAAAGTGTTTTTGTAGGGTTTTCTTTATCTGCTTTATATTGAGTATACATGTTCTTCTCTTCTTCTTCCATTTGCGTGAATCGAAACATTCACGCTATCGAACTGACCTTAGCTGAGATGGTATTTGTTGCTTTTCAGAAGCATAGGTTATTTCGAAATTTTAGCCGAAAGAAAAATACATAATTAATTCAAATTTTGCTTTATATTAATCCATAGCAAGACAAGAGCATTAGTGGATGTAAAAAAAAAAGCAGCAGGGATTTCCAGCATGTCAGGTTGTTTGTTTTGTTTTTGTTTGTTTTTTTTTTTGTAATGCCCTATCTAACTTGAGATTTCAATGCAAATATTATTATGAGATTTCCTAATCACATAAACAGACTGTTTTCTGTAAATACGCAGTTTCTAAAAGTAACGTCTTCTTGTTACATTTTCGTAATCCACCAATGTCATTATCCTAGATTACCTTACTTTATCTACCAGATGACCCGTTCTCTCTTGCAACATTTTTTTTCAATTTCGTAAGTAAGGAACTAGATCTAGTTTTTAGTCACAGTATTCCTATTATGATCATGATCCACGTCTTTTCTCAGTTGGCAAAGCTATTCCGCAGAGGCTGAGAAAAGATTAGCACATCTTAAGGGAATACGTGCTAAGGTGTTATTGACTTACGACAGAACGATCTGTATTTTGGCCGTACCTACAGGTCATAGAGTCTATATCTTGTGGTCGTACCTAGCTGAAAATGGCACTGATGGCTTATTTGACTCACAGAAAAAGTGGATATGTTTACATCTAGGTTCTTTAAATAGAGTTTTTAGATACATGGCAGATGGGTTGAAGATTCCATTAATTTAGAGAGGAGAGAGGAGAGGCAGGGAGAGAAAAAGGGAAAGAGACGGGGAAAGAGAGCCCGAAAGACAAATGTGATCAATAAATGAATCACTTTTATGCAAACCCAAAGTCCATCTAAGAAAAATTATGGTGAACGATCTTTTTAACTTTGCACTTTGCAGGTCCTGACATTTAGAATAGTCTACCGCAGTCTGTCTTAGATCTTTATTTGCCTCCATTTCATTTTAAGAAAAGATAGCTCTTAGTTCATTAATGTAGTAAATATGATAACGTAGCGTTTATTTACAAGTCCTGTGTGTTTTTAATTTGGGCATTCACACATTCTTTATTCTTTATTTACAAATAATTAAATAATGAATGTATTTTAACATAAGTCTTATAAATATATGCTGGTACTGAGAGATATTATAAAGTTTAAGGAGATGCTCACTGTTGCGATCTCTATTTCTCAATCTTAAGAAAGAGATAATCTAGACAGATTACACACTAGTAAAATTATTTTTTTAATCATGAGTGTGTTACGTGGTTTAAAAGAATTATAAGATGATTATAAGCTTTCCTTCGATTTCATGAGACTCTTAGCCGCAAGGAAAATTGTTGAAATCTTGCCTTTTTTTTTTTTTTAACCCAGACTTCAAGCGACAGTAACTAGGAAAAGTAATAAGCCTTAAAGAGAGAGAGAGAGAGAAAGAGAGAGAGATAGAGAAAGAGAGAGAGAGAGAGAGAGAGAGAGAGAGAGAGAAAGCTAGGGAGAAATGGGGCTGCACCACTCTAAGAGCTTGTTTTCTGTATTGGTTCAAGATCTAGAGAATCATCACGTAATAGGAATTCCAAA
This sequence comes from Elysia chlorotica, assembly GCA_003991915.1. Lineage (NCBI taxonomy): Eukaryota > Metazoa > Mollusca > Gastropoda > Plakobranchidae > Elysia > Elysia chlorotica. The sequence goes on from RQTK01000194.1 coordinate 108,817, forward strand.
AAGATGCTCCAGAAATGACCATTCATCATCCACAAAAAACACTTTTGAGGCTAGAGTGTAGGGACTAGGAATGAAACTCGACTCAATATCATATAAAAATTCGCTTCCCTTCATGTGAGGAATGCTTGCTATGTTATGTTGGCTGTGTGCCATGGGAGACACAGGTAGGTCTCTTTAACTGGTGAGCACGTAAGATCCCAGACCCAGAGTACACAAGCATGCTTGTTTAGAGCATGAACTGAGATGGAGAATATGGCGGAGAGGATGAGATAAAGAGAGAGAGAGAAAGAGAGAGAGACAGACAGAGAGACAGACAGAGTGAGAGAGGAGGAAGAGTGTTGATATTATTATATTAAGGGATGAAAATAAGGGAAAGTGCCCTGGGCAGAGAGTGTGTCAAACACAATAGACTGAAGCCCAACCTTAATATTATGACAGAATATGAAAAAAAAAGAATTTAGTCGGTGAGAGATAAACAGAAACAGAGAGAGAGAGAGAGAGAAAAAAAAAATTGGAAAGGTTAGATAGTGCGCTAAATGGCATGAGTAGTAAATAAGTATGCAGTAGGTCGAAAGGCAACCATCCCATAAGAAATAGAGGTGGAAAGAGAGAACGGGAGAGAGATATCTACCATTACTGCTACTAACACAGAAACATATCAATACTACTGCCATAGTTTCTGTCGTTACTTTGTAACTAATACCACTATTAATACTATTCTTTTAATTCTGGTAATAATATAACCACTACTCCCCAGTTTTACTACTTCTACTACTAGTACTACTACTACTACTACTACTACTACTACTACTACTACTACTACTACTACTACTACTACTACTACTACTACTACTACTACTACTACTACTGCTACTACTACTACTACACTGCTGCTGCTGCTGCCGCTGCTACTACTATTACTACGATTTTTACTACTTTAGTATGAACAACCCTGACTGTGATCACTTCAGGTGAGTCGTTCTTAGTTCTACAAATGTTTTTGCCACTGTTAGCATTAATCTACTTCTTAATAAACAAAACAATACACACCAATCGAACGTTCAGTTTCTTGCCTTGTTTTTGTGTCAGATGAAGGCCAAGGTGCACAGTCAAGAATCAAATCATCCAAGAAAAAACAAAGCCATTTGACATGTGCAGGTACTGAAACAAAAAGATCTTGTATAACTGATAATTATACGTCAGACAACTCGCCCTGCACCTTTAACGAAATGTCACTGGAAAGAGGGAAGGCAAGCATGGTATGTGCAACTACCGGCTCACTCGAGAAACTCTAGAATGTTGATGTTGGTGGAGGAAGTTCGCATACAGGTGGTTTGTGGTAGAATCGGTACCTGAGGACGAGTACAGTTTACAGGGTAAAGTAGACAAATAGACGGATGTAAAGATATGTTGTTGGAAAAGTGCACTTTAAGATACCTAAAATATTGCACACACACACACACACTCCACACTCTCACCCCCTCACACACATACACATTTAGTGCACTTTAAGATACCTAAAATATTGCACACACACACACACACACACACACACACACACACACACATAAATGTAAGATTGCACATGAATTTGTGTAATGGAACAGAGCAGAAAGAGATAGATAGAGAGGGGGTACAGGAGAGGTGCTCGAAGGTAAAAAGAACAAGAAGCAAAGATAGTGGTTAGGCAGACTGAAGATTAAGATTTGAGCCAACATGCAGAATATACGCAAAGATGGCTCTAATGGTTGAGTTGGGAAAGACTGTAATTGTAAAGGCTTATTAAGTGTGAATAGGCAAGACATTAATCACGGCTGTACCAGAGGAAAATGCTTAAGAATCAAATACAGTTCACAGAAAACGAAACATACGCCTATGTCTCTTCCCTCTTCTTTCACTACCTAGACAAAAGAACTGTCCCGAGCATATAATTATCATGTCAAAAGTGCAAGAGCAGTCACCTTAACACTTCTTTATCCCTGCAAGTTACTTTCTTTACATATCTAGAATAAAGTAAAGGTTAACCTACAAGAAAACGAAAGAGAATAAGAGAATAGAGAGGCTGTGGTGGAAAGAGAGAAAAAGAGTGATATAGATAAAGATAGAAAGAGACGGTGATAAAAAGAATCCTGACAGGCAAACGCATGCTATCCATAAATGGTTCTATCCAATTTCTTTTTATAGATGTAAACAGCCTTTTACTCACATAGAAACATTTTACTTTTATGTCGATGGATGTTGAATTTAGGATAAATTACAGATCTATATATAATTTTAACTATTCAACACTTTACATATTTTTGTGATTTTTTTGTGTGCGCAATCTATAATGCCATAATAAAGTTATTACTCAAAAAACGTTACCGGTGATGAAAAGAAGAACGCATAGCCGATGTGCCAATGCTAAATTGATGATGGGCCTGTTTTATGTACTGTTGCATATTGCAAGCTCTTAAGAAGCGCATGCGGATTATTTTTTGTCAGAGCTTTTAAATAAAAGTATCACCTCTTTCTACGACAAACTTGCTTTCAGCCTCGCCTTGATACAAATCCCTTGGGAAAATACGCGGTCTTCCCTCGTTCGATAACATAATTATACTTTTATCGTTCCTACGTGATTGCTATTTCTATTTCTTTTTGTCTCTTTTTTTTCCGCCTCTCTCACTCTTTCTCCCCACTCTCCAAAAGTGTCTCCCTATATATATATCTTTCTTTTAAAATTATTTATGCATTTACCCATTAACCTGTATCTCCTTAAAGTCTCCCCACACGCCACATCATTCGCAAAATAAATAAATTGTGCATGTTTGTTACACATTACTTTGCCTGAGAGCTCTGGTTTGAAATGGCTGTCAGGTGTTGAAGTAAAGCGGAAGCTTACTTTGCAGATAGAGGTTATCTTTAAAAGCTCTGACAAAAAATAATCTTGGAATGCTCTTGAGCTCAAGGTCTTAAAGACTTTGCACGTGACCTTTTGTATTTTGTAGCTTTTTCAGGATCCTCGCTTGTTTGTTTATGGATCCAAGAAAAGGGACATAACATGGCGGCCATTGTCAAAAATAATAATGTCGTAAGGTATTAACTGTTAAAAGCCCGATATTTAAAATATCGCAGAAAAATGTCACAGCTGAAATATCAACTTCTTTTTTTCTAATTTTAGAATCTGTGCAGCTAAAATTAAAACCCCTCTTCAAACGTTATGCTTCAATTAATAAACCGATTTCTTTATTAGTAGTCTGAAATTGTACGGAATTAAGTTTTGTTAATTAAATGTTTATGGTAATAGTTACATAATCCTTGAGAGAAAAAAATCATAATAATAATGGCATCATCTACAGTAGCAAGCCGTGTGTAAAGCCCTCTGACAGGAGCTTTCATTTTTGTGAAAGCCGATGGCAGAGTGGTTAAGCACACTGGTCTTCGCCTTGGCAAGGCGTATTGGTGCCGAGTAGAAGGTGTGGGTTCGATCCCCGTCCTTTTCATTTGTCTTTAAATTAATGTGTCTTTGTCTATTTGTTTTATCTGTTGGTTTTTATCTAGACCTAGGTTTGTGGCTGTCCCTTTCTAACCTATTTTCACCTTATTCCCTCAGTCTCTTGCATCATTATTTGGTCCCTAGGTCTAGCTCCGTCTGTTAAAGCCTCTATAGTTGTTGGCCTGCTTCTCTGTATCATTAATGAACGAGATTGCTATAATAGTACTCTGAAATTGTACGGAATTAAGTTTTGTTAATTAAATGTTTATGGTAATAGTTACATAATCCTTGAGAGAAAAAAATCTGTACTAGTCCCATTTACTTTTGAACTTTAAATTTAATTTTTTAAATTGATGTAAAAGTCATTAGGTTGTAGTCGAAATGTTTGCATGAAGCAATCTTTCGCATATTCAATAACTTAGTTCCATGAAACGCTCTTGCTAACTTTTGAAAGTAATTTTTCAAGGGGTAAAAAGGTATAAAGTCATTCACGAGAAAAAAGAATCGGGTAGGGAATAGCTTTAAATTATACAAGGAGTACATTTGGAAAGATGTGCGATCGTAATATTTTCTCACTGACGTAATTATTTCAAGTGAACGGTTTTCAAAGAAACAAATAACATGGAAAACTATGGAAAACAAGATTAGTAAATGTGCCAGCGGTATTTGTGTTTGTGTGTGTGTGTCGATGGTAAAGCCAAATATTTACTTTTTGGCAGTTTATTTATGGCTCCATGCACATGTACTTGCAAATATATTTTGACAGCAGGGGGCTTAGGCGATACTTTCTGAGACTAGTTTGAAAACAAAGCAACATTAATTTTATTAACATAATCAATTCAGTCTAACAAAGACAGAGTATTTGATAGAAGGAGCTATAGAGTAACCGAACCCTCACCTTCTATTCTGTACCTTCTCACCTTTGCCTCGGCAGGTTTTCGGTTGGAGTCCGCGCTTGGGTGATAATATTTGTCAGAGTCCATCTCCAAATGGTTGGGCTTTGTGTAAATGCAAAGCGACCGACTGAGACAACAGTACTGGTATCCTCGCTCTTACCCTGAGTAGCAGCTCTTCATATTGTTAGACGTTACTTTAGGGACACGGCGGCAGTTATCCTGACTGCTTTCGTTGGACATTAAGAAAACCAACCAATCAACCAACAAATACCTTCGCTTTGCCTATACAAGACAATATACGCTAGCAACTGAACCAGCCAAATCCATCCGTCCTAACTTCAGGTTTATGATTGCCGCTTCTTCTCTATCATAAATATAGATCTAGAAACTGGAATGAGTGATAACTTTACTGGGCTGAGCTTGCACCAGATAGATAGATCACAGCTCCCTGGACAGATAGGCTGTGGATAGGTCTAATCTAGACCTGCACACACATGCAGAGCTACCTGCAGTGGAATGTAGCCATGCCAAGCATCTGGCAATTACTTCGGAATTATCACTTTTAGGTACTTAGTCAGCCATAAGCATTTCTCTGCCTTCACGCACGTATGAGCTAACATGGATTACTGAGTCGTTTATCTTTTATAACTCCTTCAATAATAAAGTCAAGTAAAATGATGTTTCCAATATAAAAAATAATTGGCCAAACTTTGCACGCTCTAAAATGCATAAATACATCCTCAATATTACTCGTGTTGGGTAATTTTTCCTCCAGTTAAAGAAAGCACATACTGTCGTTTAGCATAAATACTGAAAAAATATGGTGCTTCGTTCTGAAGTCATATACATTGGCATAAAAGGAAAAAGAACAATACTACTTAAGTTATTAAGTTATCCAGAATCCATAACAGACATATGGGCCATTCTTTATGCTTATAAGGCAAACTTATTACGGAACCGGAACAGCACGCAGGTCTGCATTCATGCACATCATTGCCTGGTTTAGGTTTCTGGAGATGATACATCAGATCCAAGCTTGATCTACGAAGATCTGAGTTCGAATGCTATGTATTAGATTACTTGCCCGGCTAGACAGGGAAATGCAATGAAAACAGAAAAGGTGAATGGTCGGTCTATTCGAGAGCTTTTGCGCCTTTACGTGGCCTTTACATTATCTTAGTCCTACAAATTTGCTGGTGTAAGTTAGCATTATGTCTAAACGTTTTCTGAAAAACAAAAGAGATTTAACATTGTATTGCTACAACAAAGTAATTGTTGAATATTAGTTTTCATAGTTTTGGTGTGATTGCTAAGTTGAAACTCTTTACGGTTGATAAACTCTGATGTAAGCTTAACCAGCCATATTGCTTTGAAACTTTCTTTTTAAACAAATGTTATTATCAGGTCTCTCCATAATCATATTTTTCAATACTCCTTGTCTATCATCTTTGTAATTTTTCATTTTGTTTTATTTTACTCTTTTGACTTTTAGCTGTTGTAATGTCTATTTGGTGTTTTAACGCGGATAATGTTTTTGCATAGTGAACCTTCGCTAATTGCAGGATAAATTCCAAATAACCAAAAAAATTCACAACGTAAGAACCATCGATGTCATCAAAGAGCTTTCGTCTGAAGCTCATCAAACAGAACGGGTAAGTGGAATTATGGCTCATTCACGGTCCAGATGCAGAGATCATCTTCTACCTGAGAGCGATTTAACATCATACCAAAGACCAATGTGTATGTCCGCAAACAAAATTCTTTCTTCTTCTTCTTCTTCTTCTTCTTCTTCTTCTTCTTCTTCTTCTTCTTCTTCTTCTTCTTCTTCTTCTTCTTCTTCTTCTTCTTCTTCTTCTTCAGTATTATTGCTCAAATTCACATTAGTAAATGTATTTCATTATGCTAGAATAATCTGGAAATAACAGAGTCCTGTTGAGGTTATGAAAACATCTCGATAGCAAAGAGAAACTAGAAGCTAGTTGGAACCTTAATCGAAACGAAAGTTAAAAAGATTTATTACAAGTATAGTGGAACAGGTAAAGTAGGCGGATGGATACATAAATAAAGACACACACAGAGAGAGAGAGAGAGAGAGAGAGAGAGAGAGAGAGAGAAAGAGCGAGATGAGGGAGGTAGTGAGAAGAAGAAAGAGAGGGGAGAAGATAGAAATACAGAGATAGAGAGAGAAAAGAAAGAGAGAGAGAGAGAGAGAAAAGAAAGAGAGAGAGAGAAGAGAGAGAGAGGGAGAGAGAGAATAAAGAATGCATGGTATGATATAACATCAAAAGATCGAGTTTTGTAATTGCTCACGCAGTAATCAAACGAACATAACAATCGGTACAAATTACATGTTGTGGTACTTTGCCAAAGGTTGAATCTAGCTGCAACCAATTTGCTTGCTGGCACAACCATGAAACAGCTAATTAAAACTAACGATCGTTGTTATAATAATATCCCAACATCCACCAAGCTATCCGTCTTGCACATTGGAAGTTTTGATAAAATAAGGCAAATATTAGCTTTGGTCTACACAGCTGACAGCTGGCAACTGTCTTGATACTTCCAGCCTCTGCTTAGGGCTTTGCTTGAATTGATATTGAGAGATTTAGAGAGAGATGATAGAGATTCTTACTTTGGATGAAACAGATGGATCAAGATGCTCTCTATAAAAAAGCGACTATTGCAGACGCCACATCATATCAAACAATATTCCTAATCATTTTGTGTGCCTCACGTGTTTTCGTATTCAGAAGGTTTGCCTAAAAGTTACATAGCAAATGATTGATGATGATGATGATGATGATGATAATGATGATGATGATGATGATGATGATGATGATGATGATGATGATGATGATGATGATGATGAATCAATCCTGTGTTTCGTTGTAAAATGCATGTAAAACAAACTGAGAGGTAGGGGTTTACTGTTTTCATTTCAGCTGGTTCTCCCGTTTCCATAGCATAATACTTCGAGAAATTAAAGCTAAACGAAGATGTTTCAAGGCACACCCGTTATTTTTCAACTACAATGTTAAACAATGTTATCAACAAAAACACCACAATGTTATTAAAAAAAACTTAACTTATAATCTTCTGCTTTTGCATACCATCAAACGTACGTTCTTTTAATACAATGCATAATAAAACAGTCGCTTACTGAAACTTAAAACAGATGACTTGGTGAAAAGGCAGTGGCCAAAACACACTACACTTGAACCCAACAGGTGTTTCAGCCATTCTATATGTTTGAGGTATTAAGATATTGTATGTAATGTTCTGCTTTTCTCCTCTTGAAAAATATTCCAAGTCCTTTTTTAGTTTACTATTCATTTTATATCTTGGAGATAAATGCGTGTAAACAGGGTGTAAAGTATCTTCATGTCAATGTCGCAAGATAAAATAATCCAGAATTATCTGCCTCTATGGTTGTTTTCGTCGATTGTTTCCCATTGTTCCCACAGAAATGTTTATATTTCCTACCCATAACTTATCAATGTGTGAATGTTATACAGTGATTACAAAGATGTAGGCCTACATGTAGCTAGAATTGCTTTCAAGAAATAAATGCTTGTACTTAATATCTGCATTTCGAGATACTGATATGGAGAAATGTGGGTTTTAAGAAAATAACTGGATGTATTTCTTTGTATTAAACAAGGCTTAAATCCATTTTGATTCATGTATGTCCTTAACACTTTGAATGACCGTGACACTATACATAAATTTATATGGTCAATACAAATACTTCATAAATTTTCAGAAATAATGGTGTGTTGTTGATGGGTTTTTTTAATTTGCTCAACATGACTTTTTATATCTCAAAAATGTGTTTCGCATACTCAATAGCAGTAAGTTTTTAGCGATACGGCAGTAAACTTGAATAATATTTTAGAATTTTAGATATAGAATGGAAAAAATTAAAAACAATCACAAAACAAAAGCGTTACAAGTATGTGCATGTTTGTTATCAACCCTCCCACCTTTCATTTCCGAGAGGTATTTTCTTTCCGTCAGGAAGCTCATATGTCTGGCCCTCTTTCGCTTTCTGAGCCTCGAGCTCTTTGTCGTAGTCGTCAGGCACATAGCAGTGGGTACCATCTTGCAGCTCTTAGATTTTGTAACCAAAATACAATATATTTGTGCCACCTGAATGTGGTTCGATTTCATGACACATCACAAATTCCAAATAATTTTTCAATTTTTATTTCAGTTAAAATCAGTATATTATACTGATCTGTATATCTCTTCTTTTCTGCCTATCCACACCCCTTCATCTCTCTCTCCCTCTCTCTCTCTCTCTCTCTCTCTCTCTCTCTCTCTCTCTCTCTCTCTAT
>RQTK01000194.1:123024-144381 GCA_003991915.1 Elysia chlorotica
AGAGAGAGAGAGAGAGAGAGAGAGAGAGAGAGAGAGAGAGAGAGAGAGAGAGAGAGAGAGAGAGAAAGGAGTAGGTAAAGTAAGTGAGGTTTAGACAGGAGTATAATAACTGTGCGAAGTGAGAAAGGTCTAAAGAATGAACTAGATCTAGAATCTAGATCTATTATTTTTTATGCTGGTCTTTTGTTGTTGTGGGTTTGTGTGTGTGTGTGTGTGTGTGTGTGTGTTAGGCTATGGATTGTATATATATATACCAGGGACTTGTCAATGTTAAACCCTTTTGTTTTATACAACCAACAGCATAGACTTCTCTTGCTCTTTCAAACAAAACAAAACATATAGATATAGACCAAAAAGACTAGAATCTAGTTGTTTTAAAACTACACAACTCAGAACAGGCATTTTGTTGTTGCTGTTGTTGTTGTTGTTGTTGTTGTTCTTCTTCTTCTTGTTTTTTTGCTGCTTTTTTTTTTCTTTATTTTCATTTGAGCTTGCATGTTTGGCAGTAAAGTCAAACACTTTAGATCTAGATCTAGATCTAAATTCTAAATTCTAAGCATATAATCTAGAGGTCGAGATCAAAAGCTCTAACTTTTAGATCTAATCTAGATCATTCTAGATCTTGAGCCTAAATCTACTTAGTCTTGGGGTGGACTGCACAGACATGATGTAACTTACGTCTCATCGTAACAATATAAGAATAAGGTCGGGAGGAGAAAGAAAAAATTGAGTAACGAAGTTCATAAGATTCAAAAGAAAGAGAAAATTAAAATGGATAATGGTACAATTTTACAATTTTAAAAAGGCGTATCATTGATAAAATCACATCGCACTTAGACCGCTGTCACGATTGATAATCCTCCAATCCAAGTCCAACACCTATCCTATTTCTGCTCCATCAAACCACGATATTTTTAATTGGCTGCTCTTTCTTCCGAAGGGCTTCCAGGTGCTTTTAACAATAATTAACCAAGCATTAACGTCTAATGAAACTGCATTTAAAAATACAAAATAAAATAATGGATCCAATGATAAGTTATAGATATTGTAAACAAAAAAAAAAAAAAAATCAGAGCAATCTACCACGTGTAGTGCCCATATGGAGCGTCATAAACGTGTGGTTTCTGAATACGAACTTCCCGCCTACTCGATCTATAGAGAAGATAGAAGCCCTAACAGAAAGAACCCCGAACGGAGCGACGCCATGAAAACACCGCTCACGTAAATTTAGAACAGAACTCGACCGTGCGACCCGAAGTGCAGCGGGAGTCCTCACTACAATATTGGTGTAGGTGGAGCCAACCAATCTAGACAGATCAAGCCGTATAGGATCATAGCGATCAATGTCCGACGTGTCTCCGGGACACACGCTCCGTAAGAGATAAACGGATCATCGCTTTAAAAACTAGCCAAAAGCTGTATAGTTTCATAAAACTGTTGTAATTGTTTACAAACCGTTTGTTTGTTTATTTCTTTTTTTCATTTTTACTATGTTTTAACTAAAATTAAATTTTGTATAGGATAAATGTTATTTTATTTTAAAATTAAATGTAAATTTAAAAAATAACAAAAGTGCACAAAACAATAAAATCTAAGCATAATAAATTATTAATAAAAAATTTGAATGTGCTCCCCTGCATTATTATCTCAATAATATTATCTCCCTTAAAATAAATTCTGATGTACGTATTTGTAAGTGACCTCCCCTATTTCAATCAGAAAACAACAACTTTTAAAACGTAGCCTATGGTCACCGTGCCAAGGGCCAATCATAGATACATGTAGATCTAATTAAATAGTTATTTATAGATCTATGGGGCCAATCAAACAAAAGACAGGGGAAAAAACGCGCCAAGCAGTCGAGCATGACGATGACGATTATAACAATTATTAATGGCATAATAATATTGCATAATTATTGATGCATTGAATATTGCTTCACTTACTATTCTAAACTTGATCTGGATCTAGATCAAAGCTTACAATACAACTGGCGTCAACTGCTGTCAAGTGTCAACCAGAGCAGTCGCGATTCGCCATAAACTGCAGAAGATAATCACCGTGGACTAGATCTAGATCTAGATTAGATCTAGAGATCTAGAGTCTAGATCTATTTCTAGATCTAGAGTCTAGATCTACTTCACCCTTCAGTAACTGGGATGCTATTATGCCCTGAGGGTTTACAAATCTATCTAGTAATTAGTTCTAGATCTAGGCACTCGTTAAGAATTACTGCCATTAGGTATTTTACTATTTATATTTATAGATAAAGGTGCCAGCATTACACATGGGCTAATTTATACACAACAGTAAAATTCTTTAGGGCTACTCAAGATAGCTCTAGATCTATATTATTATAAATCTTGACCTAATATAGGGCCTAGATTTATATCTAGATCATGGGTCGCATTCATGTGAATGTTAGGCCTAAAAGTCGAATGTTGCTCATGGATTACTTAAGGGGTAAAATTTGGTCGCAATGCATCTGAAGCCTTTAACTCTTTAAGGACGGGGCCCATTTCCACTTTTGGACACAGTGACATTCCACTGTTGGACGCAAGCAGAAAATTGGTACTTAATTAAAATTTTTGGAGGAGGTTTTTTTCAAAGTGCTTTAGAGTCTATTGGGGTCAAACCAGCCATCCAATGCTTGTTTGCGCCTAGCTGTAACAATAACAAGACTGTGGTCTAAAAATACGACTGATGTAGCAAAGTGATGTCGCAAAATGAAGACCGGGATTGGCCGGTTTCGGGTGAACTAGAAGTTTTTCCCCCATTAAATTATTGTCCTGGCATCACATGCTAGTCTTTCATGGTGGTATTTTACTCAAACCGGCCAGTTATATTCCCATTGAGCTCAAACTGGTCACCCTCAAGCTCTTTTGAAAACCGGCCACACTGCCTGGTGATCCAAAATATCACTTTTCTTGTTTTTTTTTTTATGGTTGAAAGTGCAAAATAGCCAATTGTGATCTAGAAATCTATATCTAGTTTTGTCTTTCTCACTGAACACGCACACCAATTTCAATTCACTCATCTCCACCTCACAGCTAATGGAATAATTCATGACATAAACACAAACCAGCGCCATTTTGACCTGGGGGACTCAACCATAAATCATCATTCAAATGATAAGTTACAGAAAGAGCAGCAACTACGGAAAATAAGAAAAAAACAAACCAACCAAGGGCGGCTGGTGCCTTTGGGCAGGGTGGGCAGTGCCCGACCTGTCTCGCTAAAGAGGAATGTGTTACAAAAATACAATGTAAATAATAATATGACAAAAAGGAAAATCAATAATAAATGTATCCGTCAGAATCTGCAACTTTAAGAGATAAAACCATAGTACGCGACGTGATTTAGATCTACATAGGTGCGCGGAAAGCAGGGGCAGACTATTTCCAAGTTCACCGCAGTGCGCCAGTGCCGAGTAGAGCCCCCTTCCACCAAGGTGGGCTAATGTGAATTTGCCCGACCTTCTTGTAGTATTCCTAATACAAAAATTGGACTTTGACCCTAACGCTTTCTATGTCTTCATAATAAGCCAAGTCGGGCTAGCCCCACTTGGCTAATTTTTCTGATATTTTTAACCAAATCCTTTTATATTTCTTGAAGTGACAACTCTAGACCTCTACATTGAATCGAGCAAGTCTCTGATGGTCAATTTAATTTAAACATGTACATATAGGCCCCCTTTTAGTAATACAATCATCATATTTATTGTTTTTAACCTAAAAGTTTAAAACCAGCAATGAATTAAATATACTTTAGCATTAGTGCAAACAGGCAATGCAATACTAATGAAGATAGAGCATGTACGACAAGCCACAGAGGGATTGGCAGAGGCGGTGTCATTTTCAGGCATCTGAGAAAATTTGGGTCGCCGTCTATCCACAGTTCACAATTCCACACACACACACAGTTCAACCAGACAGTGTACGTTAGCCTAGGATCTCTGTTTTAGCCTAAAACCCCACCCCTCACACACATTCACTTTTTTGTGCTTTAATGTGTGTAATTGTTGCATTGAGAAGTTGTGCACTGCATTGTCACTTGTCATCTAAAATCAATTTTCAAACACCCTATCCAATCATCCAGGTCCTTGTCACTTTCACAAACAGCACAGACACTTTCATCCACATCTTTAATGACATAAACACATCTAAATTCAATTTTCAAACACTTTATTGAACAGTAGTTTAACAAAAAGAGATGAACTGAAATGCAGAAGTACAGTTCAAGGCAAACTAATTGTAAAAGGCCAATCATAACTTCTAACACTCAAGCAACAAAAAGAGATGAACTGAAAAATTAGAAAACAAATGCAGAAGTACAGTTCAAGGCAAACTAATTGTAAAAGGCCAATCATAACTTCTAACACTCAAGCACATACACTGCACACAAATTTAAACTCGCTCATCTCCTCCTCGCTCATAGCCAAAATCTTCTCTCTCTCCTCACCTGTACAGCTTTTGTGGTACCACCTCCCACACTCACACCCTATCCAACCATCCAGGTCCCTGTCACTCTCACAAACAGCACAGACACTTTCATCCACATCTTTCAGTCCAAAGTCAAAATCATCATCTGATCTATCATCCAGTACAACAGATACATGCTCCTCCTCATCTGAACTGTCAGTCTCAGGCAGCTTTCTCTTCTTGCCTTTGCCCTTCCCCTTTCCTTTCATCATCAACTTCATTCTCTTCTTCTCCAAATTCTCAGCCTTTCTCTTTTCACTCTCCAATCGCTTCTTTTCCATGTCTTCCATCTTCTTCATCTTTTCTTCCTTCTTCTTCATCATGTCTGCCTTTCTCTGCTCCTGTGCCTTTTTCTTTGTAGCCTCTTCCTTTTCTTTCTGTTGGTAAAATTCCTTGAATGATGCGTGGGATACATAGGACGGGGGCTGAACTTTGCTGACTTTGTTGGACTTTCGCCCTGAGGAAGTGGGTATGGGAAGGTTGTCAAATGTGGGAGGAGGGACAATTTTTTTCCATTATTCCAGGTATTTGCCATAGTCTTCCTCGGCAGGTGTTGGTGGCACATTGGTGAACTGGCGGCGGCGGATCTGAAACATATCTACAGCTGTCCATCCGGAAGCTATAATATGATCTATCATCTGTGACAAATGAAAAGCCACATTCAACTCGTCCCTAACAGTTTCAGGTCGAGTTGGTGTTGGAACTTCTGATGACGACCATGGGGATGGGGGAACATCTCCAGATGTTGAGGGAGAGTCAGGGGGTGGAAGATCAGGGAATGGGTGAGCATCTCCAGATGGTGAGAGAGAGTCAGGGGGTGGAAGATCAGGGAGTGGGTGAGCATCTCCAGATGGTGAGAGAGAGTCAGGGGTGGAAGATCAGGGAATGGGTGAGCATCTCCAGATGGTGAGGGAGAGTCAGGGGTGGAAGATCAGGGAATGGGTGAGCATCTCCAGATGGTGAGGGAGAGTCAGGGGGTGGAAGATCAGGGAATGGGTGAGCATCTCCAGATGGTGAGGGAGAGTCAGGGGGTGGAAGATCAGGGAATGGGTGAGCATCTCCAGATGGTGAGAGAGAGTCAGGGGGTGGAAGATCAGGGAGTGGGCGAGCATCTCCAGATGGTGAGAGAGAGTCAGGGGGTGGAAGATCAGGGAATGGGCGAGCATCTCCAGATGGTGAGGGAGAGTCAGGGGGTGGGCGAGCATCTCCAGATGTTGAGGGAGAGTCAGGGGGTGGGCGAGCATCTCCAGATGTTGAGGGAGACTCAGGGGGTGGACAGGGAGTGGGCGAGCATCTCCAGATGGTGAGAGAGAGTCAGGGGGTGGAAGATCAGGGAGTGGGCGAGCATCTCCAGATGTTGAGGGAGACTCAGGGGGTGGGCGAGCATCTCCAGATGTTGAGGGAGACTCAGGGGGTGGAAGATCAGGGTCTTCTAGGCTGGTGGCCTCTACAATTGTTTCTGTTGGTGGTGGCAGATCCAAGGCATAGAGAGCACTTGCCTCACATTTGGTGTAATCCGGTGCGTTCGGATTCCAAGGGCACAAGCCCGATGCCCTGAAAGCGTTGATCAATTTCTCAGGGCTGTAAGCTTTTTTCCAAGCATCAGCAAACACAACTGTGAAAGTGTGCTTGGTTACTTGCGCAAATCTTGAGATGGCTTTGTAGTCTTTGACTGCAAGCTTCCATTCATGCTTTAGACATCCAAAAAACACAAGATCTAGAGGCTGAACGATGTGAGATGAATGCGAGGGCAAGACATATACCGTGATGGAATGGGCCTGTGCAAAATCGTGCACCTCTTGAGTCATGTGGCTGGAATGCCCATCAAGGAAAAGTACCACGGGTCGCTGAAGGTGATCAACAGCTGGCAAAAATGTGTACTGAAGCCACTTCATGAATACTGCGCTGTTTATCCACCCATTTGGAGTGAGGGTGAAATCAGCGTCAAACTCTTCCCACGGCTTAAAGGTCCACCGCGCTCCTGGAAAAATCACTGTTGGCTTTAAGACTTGTCCAGCAGCAGAGACACAGCCTAACACGGTGACTTGGGTTTTTGTGTCGGAACCTCTTTGGTATGGATGCTTGGATTGTATGTCACAAATGATCGTAGACCCTCCTAAAAAAACGGAAATCCTGTTTCATCAAAGTTAAAAATGTTTGTTGGTGAAACATCACCAATGATGACACCATCATTAAACAGCATGGTTTCGGTGTGCTTGAACCAAGCACGGATCTTTTTTTCAGACACTTGGGCTCGTTGTTCACCAAGTGTCATGGCCTTTCTTTCACGGATGGTGTCCTTGTGTCTCTCCATAAAGGCTTTATACCATTGATATCCGGGTTTGTTGTTAGTGAATTTTGTCACCCGGCCTTCAGAGTTTAGGATTGTCTGAACAGTTCGGCATAGCTGTTCTCTGTCTTTGCCCTCACCGAGGCGGGCACACATCACAATCCACTTGACCAGTTTGGCCTCCTCCTCAGCCGAAAGAACTGTGTGCGATATTCTCTTGACAGGATATCTCCCCAACAACTTGTCCTGAAGGGTCGATCTGAGGATGCCGTATTGCACTGCTGCCTTTCGGACAGACAGTGTCTTTGAGTTGACAGCTGCCAGTGCCTTCTCCAGCGCAGACTGGCTGTATTTTGCAGCCTGTCCTTTAGGTTTAGTCATGGTTGGATTCTGAAACGACATATTGTAGAGAAAATTAAATAAAAAGCCCAAACATGTACAAAAAGAGTAACACACAGGAACACAGCTTTGAACGTTTTCAAAGAAAATCCACCCCCCCCCCCCCCCCCCCCCCACCCCAAAAACAAAAACAAAACCCATACACTCGCATACACACACTATTAGATCTATATTCTATATTCAATATTCTATGACACGCACGGAAATAAAATCACATACGCATGCAACTTTAAAATCTCTAGATCTAAAACACGTGCAACACTTCTTTTTGAACCAAAAAATTTACCCGGCCGGTTTGAGCAAAATTATGGTAAATCATCTAGCTCAAACCGGCCACCCTAACATGTGGCTAAAATGAAAGTAGAACACCGCCAACTGATTAACTAGAGTCATTTTCCATGCATTTTCTAATTTTAGAATTAAAGATAATACCGGAAGCTGTCATAGTAAAAGCGCTTCCGGATTAAGTACTTACTTCCTCTCACTCACTGCAACCCACAACGATGGCCAACGGACTTACTTTTCTGGCGAATTTTGACTGTCAACTTGAAAATTGGCGATTCAAACAAAATGGCGCTGCTTCACTTGACGCCATAAGCTTTCCGAAAGACTTGTGCACCAGTTGAAAAGTACGTCATCAGTAAATAAAAAACACACGAAACAATTAATTGTGTCGTGGCCCGTCGTGGCCAGTTTGAGGTGGTGGCCGGTTTGACCCCAATAGACTCTAGTTCTGGATCTTGCGTACAGGTGCCCCAAGATCAATAAGCTTTTTCACATCCTCTCTCTCCTTGGTATTTAATTTGCGATCAACTGCACACACACCTTCTGATTAAAGAATAAATAAATATAGACACCAGATGGCTTACTGTGAGTCTCATAGTTAGTCGAGTGGTTTAAGTTGCTGGTGTCATATTCCACCTAGAGCCTCCTTGAAAAAAAAATGTTACTTGTTCTTCTAATAGCAAAACAGTGTTTATGCTGATTAAAAACAATATGTGAAATATATTTCCATCTATGGCCAATATCACATGGTACTTAGTAAATACCAAGCTTTGGCAAAGGTGAAAGCCTTGAAAATAAATTGCAAGGACATATTACCAATACAACTAGGCCTACTTAGTACCAAAAAAAAATTCTGAGCTCCTTTTATTTCTTCCATGCCAGAAACAAAACGGGTGCCATGTGAGTCCAGTGGGGCAACCAGGACTTGGCGACTACCACCAGGAGGGTACAAACGAGCAGCCTCCTTTAGAAAACAATGAAGAAGGGTTGCTTTTTCCTCCGTTGAAATAAACAAATAACGAGCCAGGTACTGGTAGAGATATGCAGACCTAATACCTGTTCGTTTTATCCACTTTTTAATGTCTAGCCACATGTGCTCCACGTTCTGGGTGTGGATTTCTTTATTGATAGGATCCACAAAATTTTTCGAATGGTTTATAATGTGGTGCGTTTACCCTAAGGTTGAAAGGGTAGAGTAGGCACCCCAACAGTCACTATAAATCACACTTCCTTTCAAAATATATTTCTGAATAAGTGGGATAAGGGTGGCTTTGTCCCTTTTCTCGCCGACGTCACCAGTCAAAGCGACCACGAACCTCTTCTTACTGTGTCTTTCAATTCCACCAAACAACCAAATTTGACTAAGCACACGCCCTCTCTCGTACTTTCTCCTCACAATCAATGTCTCATCTACCTCCACCTCAACTCCGTCAGCCCCAATAGCCACCTGTTCAGAAACCCACGAATCTGCACTTCACTGCAGAAAGACCTTCAATCAACAGAAGTGTTAGAAGAAATGTCTAAATTTTCGATGGCTGTCTTGTGGTTCCACGTGTGATCGAGGAAGTGCACAATAAAAAGCAAAATCTTCCACGGCTCAAGCTTAGTGCCACTTAAAAATGTCCCGTTGTAGTCTGAAACACAGTAGTTGCAGAATTTCCTCTTCGACGATTTAGGAATTTTACTAACAGTTGTACACCTCCACTGGTGTTTATCAGCACGATAAATACACGGTTTATCACACTTTGGACAACTCACTGCAGTAGGTAAAACTCCGTGAGCACGAAGAAATTCAATTGCTAATTCACTATTATTATAAAACTTGGCGATATTTTGGAAATAACTCTAAGAGCATCCGGAGCACAGGTTTGTTTCCATCATAGGATGTCAAGAGACTGACGCGGGTTTTCAAAAATTGTGGCAAAGTGAAAAAAAAATCTGCAGTGCGCATGCGCGGCAGGTTACTTCTGGTCGGTTAGCGGCAAAGCGAAAGCTGTTCCATGTAGTGCGCATGCGCAGCAAGTTACTTCCGGTCAGATATGTAAATAACCAAGAAATACCGGCGATGTATTATTACGCGCAACAACACAAAAAAGGACGAACTTTGAACACTTGTATCTCAAAAAGTATTTATTTGCGCAACATAAAACCTTCAAATTCGTAATCAGCATACTCAAATACATAAAAGAAACAACATTTAAAAGGTTTTATCAATGTTGGTCCGATACTCTAGTTTAACCTATTATTTTTAGTGCATTAAGAAAAAACTAACCTGATGGGATTATATTCCCAATTAATTGAAAGGGCAGTCCAAATTTGCCATTTATCAACCTATCGATGCAGTAATTCGTTAAACATGACCTAGTTATCGGTTGTTACCATGCCATAATGCTTACCTTTTTTAGCTGGAACAACATGGTTATGCTGCAAATTTGCACTGACAACCTGCAGCTTGTTAAGGTTTTTATCTGCCCTCAACTTGATTGACAAAAAAAAAAAAATCCAACTGAAAACAGTTTAAAAATCACTCTGCCCAACGCAAACACCCAAACAAGACAAAAAAACAGATTGCGTGTTGCACTTTACAAACAGTGGACGAAGTCAAGTGATAGATCTAGACATTGATGGTTTTATTTCCACCAAGTCAACATGACAAGTCAAACAGGAAGTCTTGGTGTAACACAAAAGCAATGAAGGAACGGAACAATTTGGTTTGAGAGTCCGCTACATGTGCCCCCTTTTTTTTAAATTATCGCCCCTGCCCCTGGCAAAAAAAAACGGAAAAAGGGAAACACTCACCAGATACACCAGAATTAAATCCATTTTCACACTGGTCCTCCAAAGAAACAACATGAGCAGTTTGAAACAATGAAACTGTATTTACACAAATATGTACATTAGAAGATAAGTAAAAAATTTGACGGCCACGTCCATCTATCCTTGAGTCACATGGAGCAGATCTGGGTCCCTCCTGCAAATGACGCTTTTGTCCTCCACCGGGGAGAAGCTGTAATGGCCTCCAACCTTTCTAAGAAAGGAAACCATAAAGTCATGTTCTCCTTCCAGCTCGACGGTCGGCGGAATAATCTGTGAATTTCAAAAGGACTTGTTACAAAAGTCACCAACATAAGCTTTCTTGTAATTTCAACATTGTTTTAACTTGTGTGAAACCCAAGTTTTTTAAAACGTGAATTCGCAGATCTAAGTCACTTCAACAAAAAAACAATAGTAACATACAATATGCAAATCACACTGTGGAGATATGGCTTATTCCACCAGTACTGTTGACCATTTTGTTACATGGAGGTCCAAAATTCAAATACACAGCATTGAACTGGAATAAGGCTTAAATATAAGTTTGTTATCTATAATGTATGTCTAAAAGTTTTCAGGGCTTTAGCAATTTTTAGCAAAATTTGTCTCGATTTATATAGGAATAAGGAGGTAATAATATGCTTATTACTTTTCATAAACCATTTACATTATTTGACGTGCCTTACAAGACATTGAAATTAAGTTAGCAAGGAAAACAAGATGTGTTGAAATATAATGATTTTAATGCCTCTGAAGTTAAACAAAAATATTAAGGAAAAAGTGCCATCTCTTTTTCTGTGAGGAACATGCGCTCCCTCATGTCCATTGTTGGGGTGTCGACACAAATTAGACAATATGTGTCGATCCAAGAAATGTCTTCTTTTGTCGGAAAGATGAAGTAGTGTTTCATCTGCTTGCAGAATTTAACCATGGCCTCGCCACTATCCACTTGCAGAATCTGGGAGTAGAAAAAGAAACAGCACATATAAATGCTATGAATTGACTACTTTAAAGATAAAGAACAAAAACAAATTAAAACTCAGTTACGTCTGTGGTTTAACCCCTAGTGTCAATTTGAATGAAACAAAAAGAAAACAATAACAACAACAACAAAAAAAACCCCGTCTGCTTGGGACTACTTACCAAGTCAAGGTACATTTTGTTCCCAGTTTTAGAGGGATACGTTGCCAGAACATATTGGCCAGGTTGAAATTTCTGCTCGCCCTGGTCCTGAAAAACAAAATTTAATACCAAGTTTTAATCTCCAGTTACATTTGACTTTGAGATATTGCCATTGGTGTATCTGTTGGATACGTTTTCAACAGTTTAATAATACATGTAACATGGCTGTCTGCATAGTACCGGTAAATATATAAATCTTTAAATGTGATAATGTGACAAATGGAGATGTGAACAATGTTGATTGTTATCTGCATGTCTAACTTCATTTTACATACCTTATTTGGCAAGTGATCATCAGGATCTGGGGTATCCAATGTTGGAGGCTCCGATTCAGCTGTACTTGGTGGTTGATTATTATCGAGTAAACCGTTAGCCTCTGAGTTCTGCAATATAAATTATATCCATTAGTTCAAGAGCATTATATACGTGCAATTAGTGTTTGAAAATTTGAAAAACATAAGAGCGTTAATGGTAACAAGGACATGTATGTTTTCAACTATATAGCACAATTAGCAGTAGTTCTTTTAGGAATCAAACTGGACACACATCTTATCTTATTGCCTCACCTGAGCTCTGTAACTGATGTCTTTGCGGTTCACTCTGTATGTGAGTTCCACAAACTCGCCGACTTTTAATTAATACGCAGTTGTCTCTGCACATTGACGCACTGTGGTAAACAAACAAAAAAATAGGAAAATGGAATGGTCTCATCATGTCACAAAATTGAAGCAGTTGAAATTGCAACAAAAAAACAACACATGATGTGCTGCAAAGAAATAACTAAGAAGTATTATATAATAATGCACTTTAAAAAAATTTCTTACCTTTCATCAAAGGAATCCTCATGAGCGCCCCGTAGATCTGTATTGCTGCAAAGGAAAATTTAAAGCATTAGGTATAAATCTATCTGACGCGCACAATGTATCTTTACACAGCAAATTAAATATCTGTTATATCCGTTACACACTAAGGAAGGCATCAAATAACATAATAGTTGAAAGATTTTAAGTGGTAAAATTAATGCAGTTACTTCGGGCCAGGGACAGCATTTCTCTCCAGCGTCTTGACAGGACTGGGGAGAAAGATAGTGTTTAAATAAGTCATAAGAGCCACTGCAGCACATTCTCCTAGATACGACTAGGATGACTTCTTTTTTTTCCAATTAATTTGAAATAATCATAATGTGAATTGAGATGATAATGCAATAATAAAAGAAACAAAGTCTTTCTATTGTTATGATGTAGGGAAATCTCAAATCAGAGGATCCTACAAAATAAAAACTACTAATTATAAAAAATTAGAACACTCACATTTTCTTTTGCTGACTTTGATTGGGAGCCGCAAGGAAGGCTGTATCAAGGGGACCAATTTCATTGAGAAAAAAAACCCAAACATTTGTAACCTATTATGAAATAAAAACATTTTTTTGACTTGTCAAATTACAGAAATCCCAGTAAGTACTTTGTAACATCCATAATGCTGATAGAAGCATGATAAAGTATTGTTTTTCTACATGTCTAATAGATCTATTCCAACGTTATAAATTATCACACAAAAAAAGAAATGTATAAAAATGCCTAGGGTGTACCTGTTTTTTAATTTAATGACTGTATAGTCGTCCACGTAGTCTGCGTTAATGCAGAGTTGTGACTTGCCTACCTTGCAGCCATCGCAAAAGCAGGCAAGATTTCTGGCTTTGATCACATAGTCATCTATCCTTTCCACCTGGTGAAAGCCTGGTGAATAATATTTTGAAGTGCCCAAAGGATGAGAAACTACCACTAGACACAAATTACCTGATCTCATCTTGCAGATACCACTGCCGGTGTAGACTGAGTCCGATGGGCTTGACAAGAGGGGGAAGCTGACCTGGAAGTGGTTGTGAAACCAAAAGTTTTTGACTGAGTATATCAGAATCAGACTTTTCCTTAAGGACAACAATCCCCAACTGGTCTGTTGACAAGCCGAAATCACCAGTCGCAGCTAAATTTTGTGTGGCCTGCGATTAAAAAAGACAAAGTGATCTCCGAGTAGAAGCCATTGAGCACCCACCACATAAGGTACATCATCATGCAGCTGTTTTTATTTTGCCCACTGCAATTATCTGCATGAAGATGTACCTTTTTTCTCCAAGACCATACTTTTCAAGAAAGTAATGAAGAAGAGACACAACACAGTTTGAGCCCTTCCCTGCCTGCCCTCTCATCAATCAGGTAATTTACCTGAGAGGAAAGTGCTTCACAAGAAATGCCAAAAATACCACATTTTCTAGGGGTTTTAAAAAAAACAGGGCCAGGTTGTAAGGGGTTGCTGGGATAATGAATCTGCTGAGCAAAATCAAATGAGTAGTGCATCACGCTGTCCCAAGAATTGTGAGGGTGCACTCCTAAGGCATATGTGGGTGTAATTGACCTTTATGTCTCCTCAATGATTGCCGTGTAAAACTATCAATATGATCTTGCATGTCATTAATCGCCTTAGACCTTACATCAACTGGCTGACTTAATGATCTCATGACTCATTTGCGCCTTTATGGCAATGCCAGCACGGATCAGTTGCTGGATTGATTATAGTTATATGAGAGCAAAAAGTCAACCAAATGCTTTTGAAAAGGCTAAGGGAAACGCAACTAAAATTTCCTTCTTTTGCTGCAGTTTCATAAGCTTTGTACACTTTTTTTTGGTGCAATCAGTAGGGAGCAATAACACTTTATATGTCCTCCAAAACTGGGGAACACGTCCTGGCAAAGGGACGGCATGAAGCTCTGCATAATTTTGAATGAAATCTTTAATTCTTTTGTAATCTTCAAAGGAATAAACGTTGTGAGGCAATTTTTCCCCTTTAGTCCATGAACCCGATCCTTGATTCCTGACACCTTAAAATGCTTTATCAAGGCGGTAAGCCTTGGTTTCCCAAGACAATAAAGATACCTGAAGATGGTTATGCAAATCTTTTGTCCTCTAAAGTAGTAGTCTGTCCTGGTTGATTGTTGCTCTTTCTGTTCTTTTTTTCTAGATCGTTGCGTCATTTTTGTTGCGTGCATGCCTGTCTTTTGAACTAAATTTGCAAGGTCTTGTTGTCTTTTCTAATATGTCGAGTCTATAGTCATTCAGTAGGTCAGGGTAAAAAAAAATGTGCCACTCCTTGCCGTCATAATATTTACAGCCACACCTTGGAATGTCTGTGAGGGGCTCAGTAGGAATCTCTGTCGCAGATGGTGCCGCAACCAGGAACTGATCTGGTGCTTGTACTGGTACATAATCATCCTCTGGAGTGGGGCAGATAAAGAAGGACGTTGGGAAGAAGAAGGGAAAGGGGAAGGGCCATAATCACCTAGATATAGACCCTGTATCTAGACAAAATCTATCTACCTCGCCACTCACGAGTGAACCCACCTTCATCATCATCCGAATTAGGATCAGGGGTGGAAAAAAAGTCCATTAACACATTCTGTAGATCCTCTGATGGTGCCATTTTATCTATATTGAACGTTTTTGCATTGTTCCGCAGAGAGGCAATGGTTTCCTCGTTCTGTCTGCTTGTTGTTGGTCTAGATAGATCCTCTTTAGCCATTTTGTGTTGTGTAAACTATGGCGTAACCAAGGCCAACTGGGCGAGGTTGCTTCAAATTTAATTCCTCAATAAATATTTACAACTGTTAAAATAAAACAAAAAATTTACTTTACTTTCCAGAAATACTTTATTGATATGCACAAACTTGTTTTGTAACTTTGAGCGACAAAATAATGCGACAGTGAAAAGAAAACTGTAACTAGAACAATTAGCTTTCCAACATCAGGGTATGAGATGCGCAGTTTTTTGTTGCTTAACTTTCAAATTGGCTGCTTTGGTTGGTGAGCCTTGATCACATTTTGATTTTCTTCTCGGGGTATGAAATGTCTGGAGGCGCTGAGTGCATGTCTTGTGTGTACGTATCTCTACACACAGAGCATGATCCACCAGACCCAAAAGCACAACAGCAACATGTTTGCAGATTGCTGTAGGACCCATGCCTACAGCACATTCACACTGGGTCTCCTTTACTCCGCCATTACCACAAATGCTAACATCCACATTATATATTAACCTTTTCATGCTGGCTCTCACTTGAGCCTTCACATAGGTAATGTCACTCTCAGAAGCGCTCCGAATAAAATTTAAATGCTGCTCAGCGTACATCAGCTCGGCTGATTTACAAACTGATCCCAAATAGTCAGCAACTATGGCGCGGCTGATCTTGGGAAGGCTGGTACTCAAGTTGACATCTCTGAATTCCAAATCAGGAATAGTCATCTTAAAACCATCACAAGGTTCTTCCACAGGAAAGAAGTTACTATTCCGCTCATAAGCCTCGAGTCTGTGGAAGATAAATATGACAGAGATGTAATTTATAATATAATCACACAAAGAAGTGACAATATTGAAATATAAACTGGGTGAGAAATTTGTATATTCCAGACAAAATTTGTGCCCATGTAACTCTATTCTCACTCCGGATAAAAAAAAAACAACTTCAAATTATGCAAGTTTTAGGAAAAGTGTGCAGGAACACCCCTCAAAATATTTACCCTACCCCAATTTCACAAATTTATAAGGCAAATGCTGTTATAATGTGTTTAACTTTAAATTAAATAAGTCAGCTTCTGTGGACTATCTGAGGATATGGCCATTGGCCTGTCATAACTCCAGGTGAGCAGGATTCGAAAACACGCTCTTCAGATCTGAAGCTAAAATCAATAAACACTTAGCTTCTACTGACGCACTTGTCGTTAATAATGTAATTAGGATGAAATCAATGCAGAATGCTCGATATGATACTCCGTAAAAAGTTAAGGACCTGTTCTGTTCATTTAATATCCATGATCGAAAGTAAAAATTATGTTTCTACACCAGGCTTTTTTTCTGGAAAACATACATATCCCTTATCTTAAGTGGGCCTACCATCTCTCTCATTGGAAACATGGAACCTTATCTGATTCAAACTCAGGGTGAGAATAATGTTCTTAAGTGCTTTGTACAATTACAATCCCTTTGCAATATTTAATCTAACAATTGGTATAAACAATCATTTAATTGATTTGAAGTTTCTACGGCATGCCGTAAGATTAAGAATTTCATCCATAACTGAAAACCAGACAGGTAAATGTTCCACACGATACCAATTAGTTATTAGACCCGGAGTTCTGTATAGGAGAATCTCATGCTCTTGGTTAAAATTTATTTATACCAAAATTGCTTATTTTTTAGGGTTGCAAATAATTTTTGTCTAAAGAGTTTTTTATTATTATTTAATACATTAAAATTAAACTATTTAGAACGATTTCTCAACTAATCCAACTTTTTCCCACGATAACATAAAAATGGACCCTCTGTAAATGATGTACCTCAAAGTCAATAAAAATTATTGTTTAAAAAATCAATTTTTTTTTCCAGTTTGTAACCCTAAATCTCAGAATGTGATATGCCGACATCCGCCTGAAAATCCCAGATCCCCTCACTAATTCTGAAATTGTCTAGGTAAAATACGAAATATTTGATCGCAATGATTTGATTATTCATATTGGAACCACCGTACTTGCTATTCGGTGTTTCATCACTTTAACACTTATCACCTAGACAATTGTGTCAACTCCTCACAGTGTACTCATGAAGGACTGCATTCCCTTTTGCCTTAACAGTTTGTCAGTTACACGTACAGTCACGAAACTGACAGGAATTTATTATTATCAATTTATATTTTTCTTAACCGCAGCCGGCCTTTAAGGAGTGCCCATCATAGAGTCGTACCGATAGAAAAGGACTGACTAGAGTAGACTTGATGGATGGTTTTACTTTTTGGGCGTTAACCAAAAAGTACCAAAACATCTCCATCACTAAAGTCAATGAGTGCGTAGTCGGCGTAGATCTAGACTCAGTCAAATCAAAATGTATAGCCTACATTAGACTAGAGAAAAGAGTACGAATCTAGATCTAGTCTAACTGTAAAGGCTATAACTATAAAGACTAAAAAAAAACGTAGCCAGTACCCTGAGTTAGTGAATATGCCATGCAATGCATAAATAAGTAGGCTAAGACTAGATCTAGATCTAGTAAGAGTAACTCGGTAAGATAAAGAAGGCTGGCTAACTGTAAGAATAATCTAAGGCGAAATAAATAAGTTAAAAGTATAGATCTATAAATTAATAAACACACAATCATACCGTTCAACTAGCTCAGCTTTTCTGCCCGTTGTTTTTGCTCTTCTTCTGCGACATTCTTTCTTTAGATCCAACAGAGACATCTGTTCAAAATTCGTACTTGTAGCCATTGTTTGGATCGTTGAAAAGGCTGTGTGTACCTATTATCGATATGCCCTTTTTTAAAAAATGGGCTCGAACAAAATATACTATTGAAAATTTGAAAAAAATATTCTAAATTTTTATCATCAAGTGCAATTGATAAATCAGGGTTCTTTTTAGCTCAGAAATGAGTTTACATTTAACAAATAGAGTATAATGATCGTGGGTTAAGTCTACGGATGTGACAATCGACTGAAAATAACATGAAACAAAGAGTGACCGGAAATAAGAGGAGAAATTGTTGAATCGTCTCGAGCAACTACTAATATTTTTAATGATGACGTCATGGCACTTCCGCCAGCAGAGCCTATTATTCCTATAGTCTGTCAACTCGTCGTAAGCCTCCTTTTCTGTATGGCAGCACGTAAAATTGTTAGTCTTAAAAACTTTGCAAGATAGAGCTTGGCTCCTGACGCCTGATCTCTAGAAACCAAAATCTAGTAATAGTATGTGTGCGCATGTGTGAAAGCTAGAACACGATTTGGCCCTGCGATTAACAGTAATATTTAGTAGGACTTGTTTTCGATCTTACACTATTTATCAAACCACAAAGTTTTTTAATAGGATACCGTAAGTGAATTAATCGTTAGCCACAATTTTTTTTGTTTTGTGCCAATACATTGGTTGTTAGGGCAATGAAAAACGGCACAGAAAAGAACAGAACAGGAAATTTAATAAGAACTAGAAAAAACAGGAAAACTGTTTGCAGGGGAATGGCATAGGTGTAAGATCGGGGTAGTATAAATGTTCATGCGATGAAATTCATGGAGAGAGTTCGTCATTATTAATGATGTTTTCGGCTTTGTCCGAAGGGGAGAGTCGTCAAGAGACCAGATCAAGTCGTAAAGCTAATTGGTGGTTTCAACGGAAAGGATGGGTGAAAAGGCATGATTTATGAGAAAAGTGTGCCTTTTTTCATACACGTCTGTCAGTGGTAGCGTGGCTGAGGCCAAAAAATGATCTTTTATGTGTTCTTCTGCTGTATCACATTGAGCTGGCGTCTTTATTATGATATCCTCTCTACTGTATTGTCACTAGATATTTAAATTACTAGTAAAGTAGTGCAATATTGCCTAACAGAACAATAAGTTAACATGGTCAAATAGCCGCTGTTTTACTTGACTAATTACTACAAGATGATGTTAGTGCGTTTGTTGTCAAAAATATTTAATATAGTACATGTACATGAAACAAAACAGGGAAAACAGAATGTTAGAAGCATAACTATGACAAACGTGTTGAAGTTTCCAATAGTCAACACTAATATCAAAAGTTTCTGGAGGGACACCGCAATTTGACGTTGTGCTGAAACCCACATTTTCTTATTAGGTGAACACTGTAACAGCGTACCGGCTCTAACATTTTACACTAACAAAATTTAATACACACACGCACACACAGAGATAAATCATCTGGCTGAAAATCACCACCGGAACTACGGTACCTCAACACAATACTAACTTTCTTGTAGAGTTTTCTCCCTCGGTATCACAGTTTAGCAACTTAAACAATAATTTTGGTCTAATTTAGTGTCATTTCTTTTATTAAGGATTTTCTTAAAAATATATACACCTTTTTCCGTGTGCTATAAAAACTTTTAAATGAGAATTTCAACTCAAAGCCGCAACACGCCTGCATTCTGGTTCCAAACCTCTACGGGTTCATAGTCTCTTAATAAAATCTCTGCCAATTATATTGTGATAATTGATACTTTAAAAAAAAATAAGCTGCGTTTTCGGTAGTTTAAATTTTTACAGCGATAATAAGTCAAAAACGTTCTTCACCATCTAGATCTCTCGGTTTCTCTCTTTCTCTCACTCTGCATTTCTCTCTCTGTTTATATTTTTAATGTTCTTCTTCCTTTCCTCTCTGTTCTTACCTCTATTTTTTCTATACCCCCTCTCTCTTTCTCACTCTCTTTCTCTTTCTACCTCTTTCTCTCTCACTGTCTCCCTCTGATATACATCTAATAAGTCTTAACTGCATGACAAAGTAACGCATGCTTCTCTGTGTCAATTTCATATTGATACAGATTACAATTCTTTTCAGCTTCTCTATTGTTAAACTTTCTATTCCAACCTTTTCTCAACTATTTAAATATAGAAAACACACACTTATAACTATTGCATGCAGCGCTGTGCGGGTTATAAGAGGTACTCTTTTAAACCGAAGTTACACAATGCACCACTGCACACTCGTGCAAGATACACGTATTGGAGTTTGGAGAGCAGCTGCCTCATGTTAGCATTGCATTAACGACATGCGCCTTTTGCGACACCAAGAGTCTCCAGACAACGAACCGCTATAGCGGGCTACCCCAAGACATCTTAATTCTGATTCTCTCCTCTTCTTCTGTCCAGACAGTATGGTAGACGACTCGCCGGACCAGCCTCGAATTTGCATGCGATCGGGACAAATTCACCGTGACGGGCGCGTTTTCTTCCTATGGTCCAATCACTCCATCCAATGCCGCAATAATGCGTAGCATCAAACTGGATGGAGTTGGTTTGTTTGAACCTGGCCCCAGATTTGTTTCGAAATACAATAATCATGAACAGACGCGGGCGCTATGGTCGTGCAAACACAGTCTCCCCTAGAAACCCTGAGAGAAAAACGGTGTTCCACCATTTTAGATGATGAGATGCAGGCAAAATATTTGTTGTCACACTTTCACTGCTTGTTCCTCAACCCATTGGCAGCCTCTTCAAAATGCAAATTTCCAGGTAGAGAGACGCCTAAAGCCGCAGTTTTAGGCTAAATCGGCCTGAAAGTTAAATACGTTTAGGAGCGCTAAAATCGGGTGAGAGACAGGACTTTGAACTACAACCGGGCCCGAAACGCGGAGAAAGTACTCAATATAGCAACCACCACCCTGAATTCAATATTGCAACCACCATTCTGTACTCAATATTGTAACCACTGACCTGTACCGAATATCTAAACCACCATCCTGTACTTTACAAACCAACCTGTAACAATTTGTCAAGGCAACCACCACACTGTAAGGGAAGTTAAGGCAACCACAACCCTGTACTCAATATTGTAAACACCGTCCTGTACTCAAAAAAGCAAACATCACCCTATACTCAATAAAGCAGCCACCACCCTGTAAGCAAAATTCAAGGCAACACTCACCCTAAACATAAAGCAACCACCACCCTGTACTCAATAAAGCAACCACCACCATGTACTCAATAAAGCAACCACCACCCTGTAAGCAAAATTCAAGGCAGCCACCAACCTAAACATAAAGCAACCACCACCCTGTACTCAATAAAGCAACCACCACCCTGTACTCAATAAAGAACCGCCACCCAGATTTCTTCATTAAAATTTCTTGGGGCGAACGGCAGGTAAGCTCTTAGTTTCAAATTTGTTCTGCTGTTTCCAAAGGAAAGTATTGCGGCTATTTAGAAACTGGTATTATATCTTTTCATATGTGGATACATTGTATAGATAATAATAATAATACTAATACTAATAATATTAATAATGATAATAATAATAATAATAATAATAATAATAATAATAATAATAATAATAATAATAATAATAATAATAATAATAA
>RQTK01000194.1:144762-187262 GCA_003991915.1 Elysia chlorotica
ATAATAATAATAATAATAATAATAATAATAATAATAATAATAATAATAATAATAATAATAATAATAATAAATTACATTTATTTAGCGCTTTCCGTTTTCAAAATATTTTTTGAGCTCAAAGCGCTTTGCATAGCATATACTAAATACGCATACTCTAACGAGTTATACATCAAATCAATCTGTAAAACAGCATGCAATTAAAACAGGCAATATTTTATAAACATCCACCTATTTCTCTTGTTTCGTGTCTCGATGTTAGAATGTTATCAGTGAGCTTCAAAATTCTTGACCACTGGCCTGTTTAAGTTGACAAAACTTGGTTCGAACACAGACTCCCCTTAGACGCGGTGGACAGTTAAACTGCCCGATTAGACCCGACACCTAGCGAGTTATACGCTTCCCTCCCGCAGGGTCGGTCCTGCCTTGTCTGACATTAAATGCTGCATTAGTGGACACTTTGATTCCTTCAATTCATATTCAGCGCAGTCCCCCATCCTTCTCTTTAGGGTCAATTTTCCTCTGTGGATTTTATGAACTGATTGATGTGTTTGTTTTGTTTTGTGCTGTAAGAGAGTTGCCTGTTTGTTGACAATGAAAAGCACAATTTATGTATTGTTTTTTTTCTAGGTCTATATTGTAAAACGACTAAATCGCGAGTCTTTTTTTTAAATATGATATAGACACAAAATCGTCATTAATAATTATTGTCCTTTTCCAGCTTATAGAAATCGATATTTTGTGCATAAGACCCCTCAACCTTTTTTCATTGATCAATGCTGTTTTTCTCAATAAAACAATATAATATTACTTTAGACCATTCGGATAATGTAGCAAATAGTTTACACTAAAGCAAAAAGTACAAGAGCAATACATAGAGATGAAGTTTAATTCCATCTACGACTCATTGTGTAACATTGCTTGTTATAAGTATTAGATCTTTGAAACAAAAAAGTAAGTAAGCACTGTGTGTTCTATCTATCTATCGTACCCAACAATTTATAATCGAACATATATTTCCTACAGTTTTGACAGTCTCTTTTACCCCGGTGCAAACAAACAATCTCAATGTGAATAAAAAAAAGGCAGACAAATAATTATAAATGTAACAACGTCTACTTTTTTTGATATTATGCGCATTTTTTATATAATTATTCAAAGGGTTTAATTTAGTTATTTGCTGAACGAAATGTATAATGCTTTTTGTCTTCTAGGGTGAGAGAGACAGAGGAATGAAAAAAGAGAGAGAGAGAGAAAGAAAGAAATAAGAAAGAGAGAGAGATGGAGGTGAGATGTACGATGGAGAAGCTGAAGAAAGCCGTCATAAGAGAATAAAACAAACTATCAATCACTAAAAAGAATGGAATGAGATAAAAGGAAGAGATAAGGTG
Source organism: Elysia chlorotica (assembly GCA_003991915.1). Classification (NCBI taxonomy): domain Eukaryota; kingdom Metazoa; phylum Mollusca; class Gastropoda; family Plakobranchidae; genus Elysia; species Elysia chlorotica. The sequence goes on from RQTK01000194.1 coordinate 146,151, forward strand.
GGAAAAATCAGCAGGGCTAAATGATCTTGAAGAGAGGAAGGGAAAGAGGGAGATAGATTTAAAGTACGGTAGAGACGGGCAAAGTAAAGACCGACAAACAGAGACAAAGAGAAATAGCGTTTTCCAATGCACGTATGATTTTGATCCCCACTGCCCTCAATTTTCAATTAGGCATAATTTACTTTTATCAAAGTTTTAAAGATATATTAGAGAGAGAGAGAGAGAGAGAGAGAGAGAGAGAGAGAGAGAGAGAGAGAGAGAGAGAGAGACAGAGAGAGAGAGAGAGAGAGACAGAGAGAGAGAGAGAGAGACAGACAGACAGACAGACAGACAGACAGACAGACAATAGCCAGTCAGACAAGCACAGAGACAGAGAACCAGTTTAGCAATAACTACATTAGCTGCAAGCCCCAACCTCGCTGTCCACTATTTCCACTGGACACCAACAAGATGCCTCGGTCAAGCGGAGCTCATTAATCCCCTGCAACTCCCATAAACTGACCCATGGTCGCCCTCTCCGCCTACCAAAGTAACTGCCTGGCCACAAAACGGGATGCGCAGATTTTCAGTATTGGTATGACTTTTTTTTGGATAGAACGATAGATCCCTCTAGACTCCATTGGACATCTCTGGGGTGTCGCCGCAGCATATGACATTAGAAATAGGGACGGAATTCTCGAGATGAATCACCAAAAACAATGCACAACAATACTACTGTTAAGTGTAATTCCTACCTGAAGGCATTTTTATTTTGTTCCTGCTTTAATATTTTTTCCACAATCAAGTTAGAAAATACTTGTCTGTCGGATACGACATCACATGTATAGAAAGTATGTGAATTTAATATTACACATTGATAACTTTTGTTGGAAGAAAATCTGTGACTGCTCACATACTTTGTAATAGGACATATCAGTGCAATAGTAAAAAAGTAATCCCCTCACATTTCTTTAGTCAAGCAAATTGGACTTTAGTTTTTAAAGCGTCAGTTGCCACCTTCTGTCTTGACTAAGGCAAACGTAAGCCACCCTTGATGTCGAAGAAAAAAACAACTTTATAACTCAGCATAACACGTACCTTACATGAGGAAAAAAATGTATGTTTCAAAGAGAAATAAGTTAAGATAATCATTACCCGAGTACAAAACATTGATATTACATTGCATATGTTTATTCCTTAGATTTTACGATCCTCTATGTGTATGGTTTAGCTACTATAATAGCATTCTTGGTAAGAAAGTTGAATTCCACTGTCTGAAAACAAAACTTTTAAAATACTTAACGACCTAAAATCTGGCCCCCGTGGTCTTTTCTTCGTATTTGTTTATTGCAGAAAAAGAGAATTAAATTTTAAAATGACATGTCTGTTTTTATTCTTTTTCTAAAACTGACTTTCTTTATACCGTGTGCCATTAAAAAATATTATAAAGGATTTAATTTAGATACCCGCGAACGTCAATTATTTCATATCATTAATTAAAAAGACGTGTGTATTGGATGAAATCTTTTGTTTTGATAAAATCCCAAGAATGAAAACTCCCCCCAAAAAACCTTTATCGGGGGAAACGAGGCTCCTTCCTTAGACAGTTTAATATAAATAAATAAGAAGTAAAAGAAAAACGAAATAAAAGCAACTAAACAAATAAAATTAAATGAAGGAAACAAAACCCATTTAACTTCGTGATAAAAAAAAGTACATTAATTCACTTAACTGAAATGAAGAAAAAAAAAAGAGGGGAAATGAATGTAAGTCATTTCGATCATGCATTTCGATAAGAGCACGTAACTCTGGTCGCCTGGAAGTATATTCATACCAGCGCCCATGGTGAAACCAAAGTAACGACCACCGCCAATTATTGCCGAAGAAGAGCCTGATCCGATGACTAGTTCTCTACCGTGGCAACTCTGGATAAATTGCTCATCTTCAATTCCACCCAGCACTATTAATCCGTTCTTGTTTGAACCTGTGAACCTGGCTCTTTGCGCACCCGTGTAATCTGTCATTGGCATGCGTTTCCAAGAAGGCCGAGGTTCGGTTCCAATTATGTTGTCACTTCAGCCGAAGCAAGTCCGTATAATCATTTTTTTTCGTCCTATTTTTGGCATGATACTTTGTTGGCCTGTTTTGTTGGGGCGTCTCCATAATACTAAGAGGGATGAGCAAAGAAATATATAAGATTTGAATAAGATTAGTTAATCTACAAATTGGTTTGCGTTCCTTTGAAGTTTGTCTACATAATGGGTAGTTATATCTGAGAAATAATACTTTTTACTTAGTTGTATTTTTATAGCATATTGGTTCGACTGGTGTTAGAAACTTCCAATCCCCATACCCAGTTGTACTTACAAAGACACATTTAGTAACAAAGAACAATCCCAGCTATAGTTAAAAGATTGCCACAAAAACAGCACTGCTATGCATGGTAACTTTTGTATCACCATGGAGATGAATAACGAATAAGAACAAATTAATTATAAAGACCGAGTGTGGGTTGTAAAAGTTCACGTGAATTTGAAAGAAACCAAATTTTTATTATGAACATTATACAGTAGATAGGTCGTGGCATACCGCCAGAAATTCCCTTTTCCTATTTTTTTTAGCTCTGCAAGCCTCCATCTTGCGGCTATTATCTTCAACAAAAGTATGTTTTGTCAGGAACATCATTTATTGTCACAGTTTGTTTGCAGCACCTAAAACTGACTAAGTGAATTGATCTACGACCTGGACTTTAACACAAACTTGTTTTTGTCCCTAGCCACAATACCTCTCGTAAAACAGTAATAATTGACTAGTTTTGTCTCCTGCTAATTTTTTTTTCTTAATTTTATTCGGAGATACCGGCAACATAGTTATGAAATTCAAACCATTGACTTGTCAGCCCCAGTACAAGGCACAGACTGGTTGAGCTACCGGCGCTGCCAGTGTTCCATGCAGCAAATATTCTGTGATCAGGGTTTGCTCTGAGTGAACTGAGCACAGCTCCAACAACCAGCAGAAACTCATCATGGCGCCTGCTGACCTGCCGCCTGTCGCCTCTAATTTCATCTGGTAATGAATAGGGCTCCATCTTTGATCGCTAGGTAAACAGTGCACATGGCCAAGAAATTAGTAGCTATTGGCGAGCACATGCGCTCATAAATATTCAGAACGTTAATTGATTTACGTTTGGTGAGCACGGAATATCATAGTACAGTTCGTACAGATCTTAATTTTTTAGGCGGTGCGGACTTCAAAGACTTTTCCCGTATGCTAGATTTACTTCTTGGCGTTCATTATAATTTTATCAATTAAAAAAAAAAAGAAAGACTAAAAGACTAGAGTGACTGGGGGTGACTGGGATTCAAACTTAAAGAACCATGATAAGTTAACCATAATTCGCCTCATATCGGTCGAGCCTAACGCAACTATTCAAAATAAAAAAATCATATTAGAATATGTATCTTGGTTTAACTCTTGGTATCATTGGATTGCTATACGAATAAGCACGCATAAATTAGACATATGAATATATGAACTTTATATCATGAAAACCTGTAGTATGTGAATCAACGTTGTTTTTTTGTCTTGTTAAAATTTTTGTTTTGGAAAATGCCAATTACATCGGATAATATTATACTAAAAATAAAAGAAAGTAAAAAAGAAAAAGAAACAAACAAGATATTCTTGCACCTATTATCATTTCTTTATTCATTCATGACAACCTTTTTCCGAGAATGTTTCCAAAATATTATCTGATCGAAAAGTGTGCCATTTTGAATCTACATTTTTTTTTTAAACAGACCTTGAATTAACGTACTACTTACATTTCGCCCTTTTGTTTTCAATCATACACTTTACCTCTCAATTTATATACCATATATGTGCGGAAATCTACAAAAGAACCAAGTGTTCAATCAACTTATTGGTTTGACCTGGTGGAACAACACTGAGGCCCACACGTCATGTCTTGGGTGTCACTGTAAGCTCGAGTGCTCAGCCCTAGTGTCGAACATGCAAATGAGTTCAGTGGTCAAAGACTGGCGAGGTTTGCGCTGCCCAAACACAATGAGAGGAGGAAAGTCGACTGCTAGATCAAGAGGCTAGCTAGGGAAAAGTTTGGATGTTGGTAGAGCAGGGCAACCGGCGAAAATCAATGCTGATGACGCCCAACAAAAACAAAGAAGGTCAAGGGGAAAGTTTGAATGTCTGAAATCAAGAGTAAAGAATAATATTCAAGGTGGCTTTTTAAGATCATAGATAGGTAGAAAAGTCATAGATATGTTTGAAGGTTTGCAGTTAGAAATAAAACATTTTATCAAATACTGAAAGATTGTTTATGTGTTTTTTGTTTTTGCATTGTTTTTTAAAAGTTAGAGTGACACCGCGGGATTCATCCTTGAATCACTTCGTACATATGAACATATGAAATAGTCACGTCTCAATATTTTCCTGTAACTAAGGCCCAAGCAATTTTCTAGTTAGTAGCGCCCTCCCCCCCCCTACCCGCACTCCTCCCCCAAAAAATGTATATGACTCGTTTCATTAGGTTATCATGATTTCTCTCACTTTCTGTCTGTTTTTTTTTTAACAAACTAAGGTTGAAAGTTCGCGAACATGTAGGAAGATGGTGCCAATTGAGGTGGTCGAGACCACAGCTACTACAACTGATGCCCAAATTAACCTGGTGAATGTCCCGGCATGCTCTGGGATCAGGGGGCTGGCGTGCCGTTGAATTGGACCTGAGAGTTTGGACTGATCCGTACTCGTTTCCAGCGAATATGGGACACGGAAAAAGAGGAGGGAGGGAGGGGGTAGAGAGATTGGAAGAGATAAAGACGATAGTGGCGGTAGTCGAGGGATTTAGAAAAAAAGAGATATGAAAGAAAAGAGAGTGAGGGAGACAGTGAGAGATAGAGAGAGGCAGAGGAAGAGAAAGACACGACAGACAGAGACGGAGACATGAACAGGGGTAGAGAGACAAATGTTGAAAGATGGCGAGAAAGGCGATAGATAGATACATTGATAGAGAATGAGGAGGAAAAACAAAGAAAGGGAGAGAGAGAGGGAGAGAGAGAGAGAGAGAGAGAGAGAGAGAGAGAGAGAGAGAGAGAGAGAGAGCTGTAAAACAAAGACGATAGAGCAGTGTGATGAAGCGAGACTTGGTGGTCCAAGTATTCTAATCGCAAAGTAGCATGGTGTATTCGACCATCGCTTTGGCTACCCCATTTTCCCTGAACTGGTTAGGTCGCTGACAATGTAATGTGACCAGTCAAGTTCTGATAATGCACTCTGTTATCCCGCCGATCTATAGAAACTTCTTTGACAACTTAGACGACCTTCTCCGACCAAAATGTACTCTCGATTCCACTTAGTTTACTACACTCATGTATCTTTTCATCCAACACTCTCTTTATCTTTCATTATCTCTTCTTCACCCACTCGCTCTGCCTATATTTTACCAATCGATGTTTCCACTGCTTACCTACCTACCAAACTACCTATCAATTACCTACCTACCTACCTACCTACCTATCTATCTATCTATCTATCTATCTATCTGTCTATCTATCTATCTATCTATCTATCTATCTATCTATCTATCTATCTATCTATCTATCTATCTATCTATCTATCTATCTATCTATCTATCTATCTATCTATCTATCTATCTATCTATCTATCTATCTATCTATCTATCTATCTATCTATCTATCTATCTATTTATCTATATATTTATCTCTCTATCTCTCTCTTTCCCCTTCGCTTGCTCCCACTTCGTCTCTTAGTCACTGCGTCTATTTCTCCCACTGTCTCCGCTTCACACGAATGTTTCTACCATAAGAAACATCTCTCATTCTCTCTCTCTCTCTAATCTATCTATCTATCTATCTATCTATCTATCTATCTATCTCCGTTTCAAACAATTGTTTCTACCACGAGAAATATCTCTCATTCTCTCTCTCTCTCTCACTCTCGCTCTCTCTATCTGTTTCTGTCTCTCTTTCTCTTTTTCTATCTCTCTCAGTCACTCTCTCTCTCTCTCTCTCTCTCTCTCTCTCTCTCTCTCCCTTACGTTTTCTTCTCTCACCGCTACCATTCACTTATGTGTTAATTTTTTTCACTGGAGTTAACTTATCACGTTTTTCTCAATGAAATTGATGCAACTATTATGATCAGCTACGTGTATGTCATCAAAATATCACCACAAACCTTCCCGATTTTTCTCTGGGTTAGTGGGAGACATTTTGGATTCCAAAGATGAAGGTAAGTGCATGTGATGCAACGAGAAGGTGTCAGTGCAGAGCCACTGGCCGGTCATCATCCTCATCTACCTAACACAATGGAGGCGACGCCCTGTCCGCTGACCATAAAAGATCCCACACATGACTTCATATTAATGTGCGTCTCGTCAACACAGCGTCTCAAACCCTTTCAAACATACAATTTAGAAATTGCATGAGCAACCCCATTTTCTTATCCAATTTTTTATCCGAATAAAAATTATGTTCTGGCCAGTTAGGTTATAAAGAAAATGATGGCGTAGAGTATTTTTTCTGGTGTTTTATTTATACTCTTGATATGAAACAAAACAATTCAAATCATCTCATTTATTTTTAATTTTGAATTGTGATTAATAAATATTATACTGTTATGACGCTAATTTATTCTTTAATTCTTGGAACCTGTCCACGATATAGCCTTCTGCGTTAAGAAACCAGGAAATCAACTCAACTCGCTACTTAACATTTTGATTCATCGTTAAAATAGAGATAACCTGGAAGTATAAGGCCTCCAATCAGAAGATCTAGGGCTCGACTTCCGATCAGCCTAACTTTTTTTTACTTACAAGTCGATGTCAGTACACCGTGACTGCCTTAGTCTGAAGTTTAAACTGGAATCGGTTTCCGCACACACACAAAAAAAAAACTGCCAGACATTAATAATTTGGTACCCGCATCCCAGATAACCTAATATTGATGACCATGTACGTTAAAAAACAAACAAGCATGTGAATTGAACGGGTTTTTAGAGTGTGATTGTATCAAATACGTTCAGAATTCACACACTGTCATTGCTATTAACACATAACTGAGGCAGTTTTATGCACAGAGACTGTCTGGGGATCACTAGTCATGTCAGGCGCAGGTGCATGCAGAAAAAGTAGCAACTAATCCTAGCAATATGCCTGTCCTTTCCTCTTCGATCACCACTGCATAATAGTTGTGACATAATCATCCTTTTTACTAGCACATAGTCGTGGGCACCTGCATAAACAGAAGAACGACTATTGCACATTGACATGCATTCAACTGCACACACAACCTGACACAAGTGTGACTAGTTCATGGTACGAACTTTTTTACTTCATGGGTAGGAATTACAAACAGAAATTAGATTCAGAGATCTGATTATGCCATCTAAACCTCCTTACCTTTTGTACTTATTATTTCAAGGTGGAAAAAACAAGATGAACCCGAGGCGGAGTTGCACTTATTAATGCATGGAAAGTGAAACAGTGATCGATTTCTATGAGACTGTTATAATAAGTGCAATTAAATGATGCTCAGAAAATGTTCTTTTTCAACCAACTCAGGCTACTAGTAAAATTATGAAGTTCATATTTCATCTAGAATGTTTGTCAACTTTGGTAACTTTGCCTTATTTCATCCAGAGCATTAATGGTACTATCAAGTGAGAGATAGAAAGAGAGAGAGAGAGAGAGAGAGAGAGAGAGAGAGAGAGAGAGAGAGAGAGAGAGAGAGAGAGAGAGAGAGAGAGAGGGAGAGAGAGGGATAGAGAAAGGCTGACAAATAGAGAGATACAGAGAGACGGGGCAATAATACTTGCACTTAGATAAACACAGAGAAATGCGCAAGAAAAGAGGCTCAGACACACATATAGAATTATGTATAACTTAGAAAAGAAGTAGAACAGTTAGAGAACTGGCGAGAGTGACAAAAAAGGGCAGGAAATAGGAACCGTAAAGTGGAGTTTGGTTTTACAGACCATCGTCTAGGAATTTCCCGATCATTGAGAAAACAATTATAAAAAAATGAGACATAAACAAATAAACAATTGTAGTTTCATAACCACCTTTTAATAGAATTTGGGAGGACTCCTAATAATGATTAATGTTCTATTTTATTCAAAAGAATTGGAAAAAACTTCACTTTTTCTGGGAAACGTCTAATTTCGCAACGCCATCTGTTGCATTGCCAACTTAGTAAGACTTCATAGGGATTGCGAGTGTCCGTGCGCCTTTTGCAGCGAAGCTTACCAATAATAGCAACGGTTCTTGTTAGCTCTTCTATGACAGGTGCAATCCCCGGTGCACAAGTGGTAGGCCTGCCTGATCTGGCATGTCAGGAAAGGATCGGGCGGGAAGACATAACCATGACAGAGTGATTGGGCTGGTCAGTGTCCGGGCAAGATCCTAAGTAACAATGACTCCTGTGGTTGTATCGCTTGTATTACATCCTTGCTCAGTTACATTACTTCTATGTCCTCCTTCAAGGCATCGGGCTTGATTTTAATATAGATCAGGAAGCTTAAGCCGCAGCTCTTGAAAACTACAAACGTCAATGATCAAGACACAGCGGTGTGTGAACTCTGACGTTCATAGTATGGACACCAGAGTTTATCGAGCAGGAGGTCAATAGTTTTGATTCTTAACTGCTTCACACCTGCACCGCACCCCGTCCCCATTAAGGTTCGTTATTTCACGAACGCATGTGCTGCCCAACAGGCACAGAGCAGGGATTATACCTATAACGACACAATCAGTAGGGAACAAGGTTGACCAATTGGGAATCGAATCAGTCTTTTTAAATTAAAAGTTACGCTCTATACTATTCAGCCACCTGCTTGCCCTATTTTTATGTTGATAAAGAATCGATCTCAATACTCAAACATTCAAATTAAATATAATATTCAATATTTTAAAACATTGACAAGATTACCAAAAAAAAACAATGTATTCCATTTAGAAGCAGATTACTTTCAACCACATTTTGTCACTGTTCTAAAACTTATTGCAGTTTAGCCTAGGTTCAAAGTGGCAGATAAATAAACATGCATTTGTCGACCTCTCAAACATGTCTATGCCCGTGCAATTTTAGCGATTCAGATTTACACTATGTTGACTATTAAATGTGTATTTGTGGTGAGGCTGGTCATGAAAATTTCATTTTTATTCATAATTTTTGCTATATGAAAGATAATTTTATTTGATTCTTTTGTTTCCAAATACTCTTCGTTTATCGTTATGAAGGAAAAAGAGATGTCAATGTGAACGTGAAAGTCTCTTTAAAAACACCGACCATATTTTGGCACAAAAGTAAATACAAGAGAGACATATATATTACACAATAGAAAGCTTTTTTTGACTTCAATAAACACTTAACCTCCGTTTCGTTTCTCGATGAAGTTCCTTGCATTTGTCCCATATTCCCTCGCAATGTGGCGACTAAGAGACGCGCAGATAAAAACCCACTGTTTAACTGCAAACATAGTATAGAGCCAAATAGATACCTCTTATTTCTTTGCAAACACTTACAGACAGAGTGGGAAGCTAGCCTCTGATAAACCATGTTTGCTCTCCCACTTACCCAGCCATGAAGGGACGAGTGAGCAACGAATGTATATATTGAGTGAATATGTTAATTAGGGTGCTATCGCCTCTTCGAAAACCGTCTAGTCAATAAAAGAGAAGTACAATACGAAGAAGTGGATGTCAGGTCTCAGTCCTAAGCCAGTTTCCTTATTTCAGCGTTTATACAAAAAATATTGTGCTTTATACTTTGACGTTTTCTTGAATTGAAGAAAGCTTGTAGTTTTAGGAGGCATTAAAAAGTATTACAGTATGACAAAGAGACATATAGAAATGGAGAGAGAGAGAGAGATAGAGAGAGAGGGGGGAGGGAGAGAGAGAGACAGAGAGACAGAGACAGAAAGACAAAGAGACAAAGAGAGAGGAGAAAGATAAATGTGGAGTGATGCAAAGAGACAGACAGACACAGTGCCACACAAACTTTCAATTCGTAAAATACTGTTGCGGCCCTCAGAGTTTCGTTGTTACTGGTATGCGATCTTCGATTTTTGAAAGGAAAGATCTTTTATCCAGTGGGCGAGGGTTTTTAGGGTAAATAAATTTGAAAGAGTGAAATAAAAATAAAATCTTTGTTTGCTTGCCTTAAAAAGAATGTCCCTTTCATTTCAAAATTTAAGTTATTCGAAATGTAAAATAGTTTACCGAATTCTGACTGTATCATCATGTTGTGAAGTCTTCAGTTGTAACACAAATTGAGTTAAGCCCCATGACCTATTAAGTGTGAAATACATGAAGTGATGATTTGGCGTATGGATCAGTAAAAGAAGATCTCCTCTAAACCTAACAAAAAAGGCTGATTTTTCTACCAACCCATAAACTCCATTTTGTGGCCTCACTTATCAAAATAGTTTATGATGATCAAGTTATTAAACAATACTAGTATTTAAAAGCATCCTGTCAGATTTTTATCAGCAATATTTTTATCTTCATAAAGAAAAATATCGGTTTCACTTTTCATCATTGAAGTTAAAACACACTTTTTTCATTATTCACATATTATATTCTTTGATTACTGTTTCTTTTTTTTTTCTTTTTTTTTCGAATTTCGTTATAGTTTTTTAGTTATAATAATAATAATAATAATAATAATAATATTTTTTAGTCATTTTCGTAATGGCGGTAAAGGAGATGATGTCTCCTTATATTTACGTTTTTTGGGGGGGTTATTAGTTGTTGTTTTTGTTTTTTTTAGTTTAAAAAAGCTTCGACACATAAGCATGGCGCTAATTTTAATGGAAAAACTCCACGCCTGTCCAAACGTTTGCCTTTTCTCTCTTCTTCAAGTATACGTCTCTACCAATTCGTACTGTTCCGCTCTAATGCATATATAAACTAAAAAACTATAACGAAATTCGATATTATTATTATTATTATTATTATTATTATTATTATTATTATTATTATTATTATTATTAATATTATTATTATTCTTGTTGTTGAAGTTATTGTTGTTGTTGTTGTTGTTGTTGTTGTTGTTGTTGTTGTTGTTGCTGTTATTGTTTTTGTTGTTGGGATTTGTATCATAAATATTAGCATAGTATTAATATTGTTATTGTTATTTTTTATACTTACTGTTATTATTGTGATTGCTTATATCAATAATCTTTTTTTTTAAAATATTTTTATTTGGGGGTGGGACGCGCGGTGGTCCTGGTATAGAGCATCGGCTTACTACGCAAAAGGTTTATGGTTCGAGCCCTGGCGATTTCGCTTTCTACTGTTCGGGTTGGTGTCAGTTTAATGTGACCATCTGAGTCAGAAGACATTTTATCCCCGCACTGTCTCATGTGTGGCAGCACATAAAATTGCCAGACGTCAGTCTTGTGTCCCGTTCACAATATAGCCTATAAAGTGCTTATTATTTTTGGATGTTAAACCAACTCAACTGAACCCTGAAAGCCAGAAGTCCATAATATTGACTCAAAACAGCATGAAATAGCAGAACTTTTTATTATCCCAGTAAGTGAACTCAGTTTTTCATGTTACAATATTTAACGTCTTTGTTTTTGAATCGTTAATGTATATGTAATGTTTCAAGGAGAGTCGAGTTGCTACTGGGTGTGTGCGAAGCAATTATAGATTGATCTTGAACAAAGACGACACGTACTGGAAAGTTCCGACCATAGTGACTTTGATCTAGGTTAGCTTTTATTTAATCAACTTGATACTTGAAATAAAAGAAATAGTTTTTCTCTTAATCAAAGCGAAATCTGGATAAAAGCTAAGAAAAGGAGTGTGTCAAATCAAAGGGCGCATACCCTAGCCACTATTATAATTATTATAGATTTGTAATTTGTTATGTTTTAAAGTACCCAAACATTATTTTGAATGTTAAAACGTAAAATTTAACTTTATATCCCTACCAACATTAAACAATGTTTCTTTAATACTAAAACAATACACGTGGAAATATAATAACACACAACATGACATTGGGGAGATGAGATATTGAAAATATCTAATGCTTTTTAATAAGCATCCAGTTTTCATTTCTGTCTATCGTAGGAAATCAAGCTCTCCAGGAAAGGAGGGTCATTGATTTCACAGAAAACCTCAGACTGAGCTTGACAGAAGTGGATGGTTGCATGTTCAACATCGCGATAGAGCAATAGACATCGTGGTTGAACATACGGTCTGAAGAGGGTGAGGGCCCAGAGATGGTCAGCATTGACCACACATCCAGACCGGCGTAGTGAGCAGTGAGCGGCCAGCCAGCTTAGTGGACGGATGGCCGGGCGCTCTAAGGCGACGCCTCTACACAATGGCTGGACACACCCAGAACAATAACTGAGGCACGGACCACAACAATGCCGCCCACAATGAGGCGTTAAAATTGCCAATATTGTTCTCCTATTTCTGCTGAGCCTCTGCTTTATCAGTCAAAGTACCCAAACCAAGGCTGAATATCCTCCTAGATACCCCGTCTCGGGCCAGCATTAGATTTCTCCTTTCCCTCGAGAGCTTTCTACGCTCACAGTCTAAGGCCAATGGAGTACCACATGGTTGTAAAGCAGGAAAGGAGGAGTGTCTCATTCTCTCACTGACATAAATTTTTATCTTCTTTTTTTAAAGTGTTGTTCGTGCTCATAACGTAACTACACACACCCGAACATACTAATTATGAGAAAAGAGCACTCTCAAATAATAATCACTGTTCCTCCAAAATAAAATTTAATATATTTACGGGTGGAATAACATAATTTTGATGTTGAGCGTTCGAACTACGGTATGTAGATAATGTCAACTGTCGCTGACAGCTGGCTTTCTGTCTCTCACTGAAGTTAATAGTGTCTGCTTTCCCTTATTTTTGTGTTATATTGATATTCTGGAACGATTATCTCGACATCTTTCAATATAAAAAAGGCTTTATTGTTTATTGCATTCGCTAATACCTGACACATTTTAAATGGAGACAGATTTTGGTGAGGTTGTTAAAAAATGAAGCGACTGAGTCCTTGACAGTATCTCTCTAACTTGAAGTTAATTTGCAATTCTAAATACCATCACGTCGGGATGTACCTGCAGCTTTTTTGACGCTGTTAAAATTCAACTGCCCGCAGAGACAAGCTAAATTCTACCATATACTGGTAACTAGTGAACCAGACAGCCCGCCTTGCTTTTAGCATTGAAAGGCTAGCCTTTCAGCTCACTACCATGACGCAACTTAATTCAATACAGTTTGCGAAAATAACTGTACCTGTCTAAAAACTTCTTCTGCATGTTAAAAGATGCTATGCTATCCCTGAGTTAATCTGCAATTTTGAAATTGTGTATACTATTTTCATTAAAACAATTTCGCCGTCCTTATTATAACCATGTGCGAAGAGGTTAATTTCCATACATTTAAAATTGTTTTATATGTGTGTATTTTTTTTAATATATTTTGTGTGCAATAAAAACAGAAAATACCTAGTAAGCACACCATATTTTTATAAACTATGTAAAAATGCAAAGATAGTTCTCTTGGTATAACAATCTTTTTATTTCTCTTCTTTTACTTATATCATTGTACGACCACACAATGTTTTTTTTATTTAAGAAAAAAAAATGCATCAAACAATAACACCAGGGCGGACTGAACAATTGCAAGCCACAATGATTTACAAAGTTTACAAGATCAAGACAATAGTTTATTCTAGATTTAAATCTATAGAATCTTAGACATAAAAAAGAAGCTATAGTGTGCTTTTTATAGCTTAATGTGTTAGATTAGGTGAAACAGTAAAAACGGTGTCAATTACAATGTCTATCAATTGTTATAACAGATGTCTAGGTTGCTGAAGGCAAGATGTATCACTTGTCTTGTCGGCACTACTAGCTTTTGGCAAGCATCTGGACAATGACTCTTTGCTCGTTGGAATTTCTATCCGTCCATCCGCCCATCCGTCCATTTACCACAAACACTGGAAGCTGTTGGAGTCAATAGACAACCTCTTGTTCGCCCACAGGGTTCGTTCCTTCTGGATCAAAGGAGTTAGAATAATAGAACGGGGCTGAGGACGGAAGACTGGGGAGTAAAGCTGGTCGGGCGTCGTGGCCAAAAGAAAAGAAAAAGAACAAAAAAAAGAAGAATGTCCGACGACTCCATTGTCTGTTCGGGTTTTTTGGTGTGTGGTCGCTCACCTGCGGGTGTGAATGGGAAGGGCAGACAGCCCACTGTACCGATCATTGGAGATTATCTCCTCCTTTACTGGTTCGGCAGAAGGAAGCCGTTCTTTCGATTTAGGAGCCACCATTTCGCTCAATAAAATGTGCCAAACCATGGTGTTGCCCTTTGGGTATCTCCCGCTAACCAAAGACTGGCACTGGCTTACCCTTGACATCTTTCCAACTTCTCAAAGGCTAGCTTGCTCTAGGGAACCATGGAGCCATGAAACAAGGACCCTGTAGCTGTAGATCTATCCAATCAAAGGTATACCGGTGATGCACAAACGCTGCTGTCTTGACTGTCCTCTGTGTGGGGATTATTTCGGAGGCTTTGGGCTCTTTTCTTCATCTCCTCCCAACACAATGTTGTATCGTTATGTCCTGACCAAAGCAGGCTGATACTGCAGGCGGCCAGGGTGGACTCAGCGCGCTGTCCGTTACACATGGTTTGTTGAAGGATCTGAAAGGCAAACATTTGGACAGCATTAGGAAAACACGGAGAAAATTAGCGACAGTCAAGATAGAGAGAGAGAGAGAGAGAGAGAGAGAGAGAGAGAGAGAGAGAGAGAGAGAGAGAGAGAGAGGCTAGTGAGAAAGTATTTTACCCATTTTTTCATATTTTTTGCCTTTAGAGGTTTTTTCGTTTCTTTCTATTTTGGTTTGTGTTTTTTTCTACGTTGTTCCCTTGACTTCATTAGATTCGGTTTTAGTCTAGAATGCGTTTGAAATACTAGTTTAGAAATTAAATACGGCAATGGGGGAATCACATTTATATTTAAAATTTATGTTCGTTTTCATTTTCTGATGAATTATTATATTTTGCTTTTTTATTGTAACAAAAATGAGGTTTTTAACGCTGTCTCTTTATGATAACATAGATTTCATTTACTTTTTTCAGTAATGTGCCGCATGATAGATAACGAAATGTGTAGTATTGGAGAATAAACGTGTGATGCCAGTAGTACGTGTAAATGAAAACAATTCTATACAATTAATAAGCTTAGTAGCAATGTGTAGTATTACAATCAGGTTCACAAAAATTGCTTCCTCAATTTATAACAATTCATGTACGTGTGAAAGGATAATGCAAATATGAGGTTGAAATATACCATAACAATATTCTATATACCCCTGCTACTGGTATCAACATACACCGAAAAATGGGGGATACACATAGAGATAATATAGACTAAACAGATTAGGAGAGGGAAGGAGATGCATAGACACAGGGAGAGTGTGAAAAAGAGAGATAGCGAGAGATAAATAGATCGACAGAGAGAGAGAAATAGAGAGAGAGAGAGAGAGAGAGAGAGAGAGAGAGAGAGAGAGAGAGAGAGAGAGAGAGAGAGAGAGAGAGAGAGAGAGAGAGAGAGAGAAATAGATCGACAGAGAGAGAGAGAGAGAGAGAGAGAGAGAGGGGAGAGAGAGGAGGGGGGGAGGGAATGTAGAGCCTTGTAAAATGTTAACTTAAAAAGCGGAAAAAATAGAAGCGTTCTTAAGTTTTTCAACTTCATTTCTAGAGATTGTTTTCCTTCCATTATCAGGGTGGTCTCCCTTCAAACATAGGGGTGAACTGTAACAAGGATTCACCATTACCCCCTAGTTTGGCGCTGTCCACAGTGAGTGAAAATACTCATACGGAGCAAGTAGAAAAGGGGGGTAATTATGTTGAGATGAACAGGAAAAGGAATTAACTATTTTTTTCAGGGATGTTTCCGGCCAGCACTGCTGGACGTGT
Organism: Elysia chlorotica; assembly: GCA_003991915.1. Lineage (NCBI taxonomy): Eukaryota > Metazoa > Mollusca > Gastropoda > Plakobranchidae > Elysia > Elysia chlorotica. Next base: position 162,125 of record RQTK01000194.1, read on the forward strand.
TTTCCTGTTAGTTTTCTTCTTTTTTTTTTTGTCTTTCTTATTTTTTTTTTACCTCTTGTTTCTTAACACCGTTTAAAGATGCTGCTGTGTTTAGGCAATACATTTTTTTAAATCACGAAATCACGAAAAGATACTCATATTTAAGTGTTTTTACAGATTTTTCGAGTATTGTTTACATTTATATCAAGGTATACGAATGTTATTAAAATTGGCGAACGATATCAATCTCAATAATTTATAAATGCTTTGCTTTCTGTAAGGACAAAGAGACAAAGCCGAAACTGATAATGCGAATTTAGCAATAGGAAAATTCTCGTTGAACGAAAGATATAACGACTCTTAACAAGGACAGATCTTGGTGGATCAGGGGGCGATAGAAAAGGCCCTCGTCAAGAAGCTAATTAGCGAAACCAGCCCCTTATGGCCTAACACATTAGGCGGCGATAAAAGAAATGCTGGATTGTGGCCCGAAGGGCTGCTTCCCCTGGGGACGATACCAGTCTCTTCATTCCGTTTTTTTTTTCTTTTCCTCTTCATTTTGCTAAATTGCCCTGTTCTCTCTCTCTCTCTCTCTCTCTCTCTCTCTCTCTCTCTCTCTCTCTCTCTCTCTCTCTCTCTCTCTCTCTCTCTCTCTCTCTCTCTCTCTCTTCTTTTCTCTTTCTTTTCCTCTCTCTCGCTATCCTGTACTCGTTTTTTCTTTCTCTCTCTCTCTCTCTCTCTCTCTCTCTCTCTCTCTCTTTGTCTTTGTCTCTCTGTCTCTCTCACTTTCTCAGTTTTTCAATCCATGTACTGTGCTATCTCCCCTTTCTCTTTCTATATCTATGTATCTATCAATCTTTCTCTCACTTCATCTCTTTCTCTGTGTATTTTTTTTTTTTTCATTTTTTTTTCTATCGTTTTCCATATAATACTTTTCGTTTATGATTCAACAGTCTTTTGTCTTTCTTTCGATTTCTCTTTTACTTTCATTTTGTCTTCAGCTAAAATTATTCACCGTGTTTCTCCTGCTGTTTTCTTTTAACTAAACGCATACATCACTTTTCTTCTCTTTCTTTGTCTCTTTTTTCATATTTCTATCTTAAAATACTCACGCGCTTTCTTCCCTTTAACTTATAACTTTAAATTTGTCTCTTTTTCATATTTCTATCTTAAAATACTCACGCGCTTTCTTCCCTTTAACTTTTAACTTTAACTAAATGCTTGATTTTTCACTCCTTTTCCATCTGTCTCCGCCATCCTCCTCTCTGAGACGTTCTCGTAGCGCTACTTTAAAAAAATATTGTTCTCTTTATAACTCTCTCTTTTTATCTGTTTTACTCTCCTTATTTGCAGCTCTTTTAGTAATGCCTTTCCCACCTTATTCCCCCTTTTCCTGTGCCTCTGTGTCTGTCTCGCACTGTCTCTCGCTCTCTCTCCCCTGTATATCTCTCCATCTAGCTATCTCTCTAACGTTCTCTCACTCACAGCTATGTTCTTCCTGACCCCTGAGTTTGTGCCATGTGGGCCTCTAATCTCAGGAGATGCCTTATTCCATTCCAATATTTCGTTCATATGTCTCTCCTCCAGAGAAAGGAACCCAAAGCAGAAGCGCCGGGCCCCGCTATGGGCACATCAAGTCCGCTGAACAGGACCGGACGCTCGCCGGAGGTTGGCCATATAGGGCTCTCGGGCCAGTGTACAACAGACGCCAGCGCTCCGCCACGTCTCAGAAGGGCATTAAGGTCTAAACTGGCCCGTGAACCTCAGGGAGATTGCTGGCTTTGGCCTCCAATGATTTTTCTGACAGACTTTAGCTCTCCTCGGATGACGGCTGACAGGAAGCAATTTTTCTAGCCAGTGGCAGAGATCTGATCGTTGCCGCTTCTATATGATTTTATCTTTGTTCTGTTGATCGCTGCCGTTTAAAGAGTTGCTATTGAGCACACAGAGGACTAAGTAAAGAACACACACACGCACACACACACGTACACATATCAGATATGTTAGAAAGACAAGAGATAGTCCAAAGCAATGAAGTGCTGCACTAAAAAAGAAAAAAAAATTGGAACTTTAAAATATCTTTTCTAACAACAAAAACGTCAAGCTTTCTTCCCAAGTGTTGTAGGAAAAAGGCACACATTGGTAAATCTGACTTTGCAAAACAAGCAATTAAAAAAAAAGTGCTTATAGCTACTTTTTGTCTATACCACTTCTTTACTTCTTTTGAACATCAATTTTGAATTTAAAGATAAGCATATGAAAAGCTTCCTAAATGGCCCCTCTCAGTTTCTCCTAATCTCTGTCTCTATCTCTACCTGTCTGTCTGTCTCTCTACTGTCTCTCCAACTTTCTCTCTCTCCCTCCCTCTCTCTCTCTTTATCTCTCTCTCTCTCTCTCTCTCTCTCTCTCTCTCTCTCTCTTTCCAAACTTCCTATCTCTTTCTAAAAATGCAAAAAGACCAATTGTCACAGACACCCAACTCAGTTGCTAAGTGAAAAACAAACAGTAAAAACGGTCCTCTTTATGTTTGATCTTCTTCATTATTGTAACTTACGCTGTACTGTACTGATGGAGGAAACACAAAGGGCGATTTATTTTAGGTTAAATAAGTAGTTGTTATGTTGTGTTTTTTGTGGGGTTTTTTTTTGTTCTTTTTAGGGTTTTTGTTTTGTTTTGTTTTGATGTTTGTTTGTTTTTCGTTGTTGTTGTTTTGTTCTGTTTTTGTTGTGTGTGTGTGTGGGGGGTAGTTATTTGGGGTTAAGCTTCTGTGCTAATTTGGCTATTTTTATTCTTATGAATGGTCACTACAGACACATAAGCATCCTTTCAAGTTCATTCTATGTAGCTGTATCCCCTGTGCAGTTTTTGCTTTTCTGTTTTGCATCTTGAGGGGCGAACTGGCGCATAACCGGTGGAGCGTTGGCCTTCCAAACGAGAGTTTCCTGGTTCGAAACCCACGATCAGTACAAAAATTATAAAATGCCTGAATCAGTTCCCTACTTATTTGGTTGGTGTGAGTATAAAATGATCGGCTGAGACAGGGGTCCTGGTATCGCTGCACTGTTTCTGTGTGGCAGCTCGTAAAGTTGTCAAACGTTAGTCTTGGAACCCATCCACAATACAGTCTATATACAAGAAACTTAAAATCACCTCTCTCTCTCTCTCTCTCTCTCTCTCTCTCTCTCTCACCCCCACATTTCCTCTATTTTTTTTATAGATTTTATCAATGTCTCCATCCCCATCTCTGTCCCATACATACTGTTCTCTGTTTCTTTCTTTTTTGCCTATGTTCACCCACTTCTTTGCGACCTTATGTATGGCCAAATCATTCTCTCAACAAGAAAATGAAAACCCATCCCCCATACTACTTTTAACACACAGAATCATCCTTCGATTTTTACACTGTGGCCTTAAACTTTCCTCGTCAGAGAAACACATCGACAAAATGTTAACCTCCGTTGATACTCTCAGGCGGAGTCTTCCGCCAAATGCCTCCCTACTCTCATTCATTTGCATGCACAACAACCGACCGCCAATAAAACATGCAGAGCGAAAAGCGCTACTGGCACATCCCTTCGGATTTCCCCAACAGCATGAAATTTGGCGCACAGGCAATCATGAGGGTTTTCCTGCTAATGCCAGCAAGGATTCTCTTCTCTGTTCTTCTGCTCCAGAAGAGCTCCTATGCTTTGTCAGAGGCTTTACGGTTTGAGTGAACACATGACACTAAGGGTGGGACAAGAAACGTTTTAGTCACTGAAATTATACAAAGATCTTATTTTTTTATCAAATTTTACTGCCGCCTGGAAATCGTAAAGAAGATGGCATTCCTAGACGATTTAAAGTGAGATCACACTATATTTTGCTGTCACGAATCTGTTTTGTTTCCTGGCTTTTAATCACTTGTGTGGTATCTATGTTTTCGTTTTTGTTATTTTTTGTTTCTTATTTGGTAAAAAAATTCATCCAAACCCCGCGGTTTGTTTTCACTTAGGTTTAATTTAGTTATAACACATAAAGAAATAATAAGGAAAAGATTACTACATCAGGGTTTTATACGATTGTATTATTTCACTTTCTCATAATATGTTTTAAGAGAAGTGCGTTGCTATCGAAATGTGGACAAGAGCAAGGGAATACATGTATAATTGACACAAGATTTCAACACTTTACGAAAACGTTGATGAGATGGTTACTATACGACTATACGTTTGAAAGAAGGCTAAAATATACAATGTATAAATAATAAGCCCATCTGTAAAAGCCAAAAAAAAATACAATCGAGATGCTCGTTTGATTAATTCAAATAATTATGATTAATCAATACGCTTAATGTAGTAATTTTCAGATTTCCAATATTCTGTAGGCTATCCATTTTTTTACGTCGAGCTTTTAAAAAACAATATTTGGCGAAACATTTTTTCGCATTCTTTTCATAGCCAAACCGTTCTTATTTAAAACAGGTATTGTTCAAATGTATATTAATTTTCAACTTTCTCATTAGAAAGGTGAGACGGGCAAAAGACACTGGGCAACATGCCTTGCAGATAGCAAAAAAACATCTCTACCAGTGTGCCTAACAGACTGAAAAACATAATGCTAATCTACATGACTGCCATCACGTTAGAGATTTTATGGATTCAATGGGGAAATTTATAACTCGAGAATTAAAGGCTGGGCAATTCAACTAAGGCAGTTTCTATTAATTAAAAAAGCAGGCACTGTACTATTTTTTTTACCAAGGGCCAATAGAAAATTTCAAGATCTACCAAGTACATTATCTGGGTATATTTCTGCTGCAACTACCGTTTGTGAAAACTAGGAGGCCCATCTTTTATCCCATATTTTCCACTTGCAAATTGTAAAAAAAAATCGGACCCTGCATCAATATTTTTAAGGACATGTACGAGTTTGGACTGCGTTTTCCTATTTTATTGATTTTTTTTGTCGCTTATATTTCTCTTCCTTCATTTAGCAATGATAACAGCAGTTCGGTAAATGCCAAAAGGGGTACACAAAAACAAAACAAAAATGATGAAAAAAAAATTGAAGGAAATGTCTGCGAGATTCCAAACTTCCCATACATTTCATCTGGGCCTTCCATCATATTTAACCCTTAGAAAGCCGGTGTTTAAGGGCGAGTGGCTGGCTAGATATCCTGCAATTACAAGAGGATAAGAGGCTGTCGCCTGCTGGATTTCGGGCGAGCGCCACTCCCAGAGGCTAGCGGTGCTGCTTCTGCTGGTTACTGGGACACAATCCTTTCCGCAAAAAAAGAAGGGTGAGCCAGTTTGGTGTATGTTTGTGAGTTCGAGAAAAGGCAATACAATAAAAAGAATGAAGAATAGATTGTAGACAATAGTTTTGTCAGGTCAAACAGTTGCTTGAAAAGTTGTACATGTACTATAAAAATCATGGTATCAAATAATGTTGCCTACCAACCAACTAAATCGATGGTTATGAGAGAGAAATAGATAGAGAGAGAGGGAGATAGACACAAAGAAAGAGAGAGAGAGAGAGAGAGAGAGAGAGAGAGAGAGAGAGAGAAAGAGAGAGACAGAGAGAGACAGACAGACAGAAAGTTAGTAAAGACCAGAACAGACATTTAAAAAAAAGTCTAAGAGGTGTTTTGAATTATTGCAAAGTTTACATTGTGAAATTTACTTATAATTTAATTTTATTTTTAACTACTTCTTAACGTAATCATATAATTAATAGCTATAGACCTTTGTGTATGTGTATGAGTTTTTGCCCCCAGTCATGTCTACCTGCCATGTTAGAATGAATACAAACTGTGTTGAAATTAAAACCAAGTAATCTCTCATTAGTTTTACTTCCTTTATATTTCCTAACAATCATAAATTGAGTACAGGGCTAAGCCTCGAACCTTGCTTCTACTGCTCGTAGGTCAAACCACTACCGACAGTGCCCTCCGAAACCGTTTAAAATTATCGTATATGTGCACTTTTTTTTACAACACTTTTAAATCCCGATGCAGTTAAAAATGTTATGGAAATAAAAAAAAACGATTAAAAAAAGCATTTACAGTCATGCATCTTCTATAAAACTTTTTTCTTTTTTTTACCGCACCCTGAAGTTTGAATTTTTTCTTCAAACCTCCGACCACAAGACAATGAGGGAGAAAGAGAGGGATCAGTTTTCCGGAAAACCCCGGTGTAACTGGCAGACAGTGCCATTAGGTTAGAGGGAGCCCTCCATCTCAAGGTGCCTAGCCGACTATGTATGGGGTATAAAATAATGGGCATTCCGAACAATCGAAGGCGTTCATGAAGGGATTTTATGACGTAACTAAACTTGGGGATAGGGTCCCCAGTCTGGCGGCGAAACTGCCGAGATGTGGCATGAGCCAATCAGAGCTCGGCTTTCGGCGATCCCAGGTGACACTGTCTGGTGAACTTTGTCACCTAAGGCTTGATTTATCATGCTTCTAACTTCTGCACGGCATGTTATAATGTCCAGAAAAGGAGATGGAAGTAAGAACAAAATTAAAAAAAAAAAAAGAAAAGAAAATAAGGGGAGTAAAATAAAAAAGAAGAAAGATAATTTATAATCGTTAACAATAATAGATTGAACTGAAAATGTATGTTGAGGTTGATGTATGGTTTTGTCGGCCTGCAGATCTACACCTCTCGATCTCCGATTTAAAAATGATGTGTTTGAAAACTGAATCACTGTAAATTGGTAGTAAAATTAACGGTGATTTATTTATCTACCATCAGTTTATTGGTGAGTGTAGTTGAGATTTTTTTTAAATTTTCGGACTGTTCAATGATGAAAGGCAATTTAATCATTAATCTTTCCTATATTGTCTAGAAGTCAAAAAGAAAAACCTCATGTCATTGGTTCTCAGTGATAAACATATAGACCTCATGTCATTGGTTCTCAGTGATAACCATATAGGCTAGTAAGGACAACGGTGTCAAAAACTTTGACCCTCAATTACAGGTACTTTTTTTAAATACATGTACCTATAAAATACGAAACTTGCAAATGTATAACCTTGCATTACAACTGTACTGACCAAAATGGTGTGTACTGAAAGGTTGCAGTAGTTTAAGACTAGATTCTATGTGCTACTGAATTATCGTTCGTTTTGTCCTTTCTATGTACGAAAACCTAATAATATAATTATATTTTGGCCATAATTAGATCTAGTCGACTCGTAAATATTTCTTAAATACCATTATTTAGTTTATAACAATGTGTTTATTGTGTATATACGTTTTCTTGTGTTCTCTGATCGCGTAATACCTATTTCATGTTTTCAGTAAGGTTTTGACATTACGGCTATGAGAAAACATTTTTTCGACCCGCACATTCAACCCTCACAACAACAGGAATGTGTGCAAACTTAACCGAATACTTTTACTGCGTAGTTTATTTTTGCTGTCAAATTGCAAAGTTTTACGCAAAGATTTTCAAAAAATAATCTACAGTGTCTTTCTATCAAAAAACACGATGGAAGAAAATTAAATGATCTTTAGAAATTTAACATAGGCGTAAGTAAGTTTACGGCCTCTCTCTCTCTGTGAGGGTAGGCGGTAAAGAAAACATAATAATGCTCTACAATTAATGGCAGGTGCAGATTAGGTTTAAATCCTGGTAATTAGAATATGCAGGTAGTTTAAGCCTGTAGAATTAAAAGGCAGGACTCTATCAACCCAGGCGAAGAAGAAGTTAAACAAAAAGGACACAACTTTTGTCCTTCTCATGTACGCAGAGTCCTATAAAACTGTTGCTTACTTTCTGCCCAGGAGACGTAAAGATATAGTTGTTGTTTTTTTTTAGCCTATTCAGCGATCTAAGACATTTTCCGTCTTTCTTTTTTTCCATTCTTTAACTTTTCTTTAGTAAACACTGTATCTTTTGTTTTAAAATATTAATATTAAATACTTTTTTCCCGGATTAATCCTTCATTTTTAAATAAATTAAAAACTTAAAAACAAATTTTTTCAAAGATCATTTTGCATTTAAAGTAAACTTCTTGAAGGTAAAGATTATTAACTAAGAACAAAACACACAAGGAAAAAAAAAAAAAAAAAGGAAAAGAGATCGGGAGAGAGAGAAAGAGAGAGAGAGAGAGAGAGAGAGAGAGAGAGAGAGAGAGAGAGAGAGAGAGAGATACAGACAGACAGACAGACAGACAGACAGACTGACAGGCAGAGAAAAATATAGAAAGAGACAGACAGACAGACACACATGCAAAAGAACATAGACATAGACAGAAAGCGATGAGGAAGAAGAGAGAGAGAGAGAGAGAGAGAGAGAGAGAGAGAGAGAGAGAGAGAGAGAGAGAGAGAGAGAGAGAAAGAGAGAGAGGGAGAGAGAGAACAGTAGTAACGGAGATCAAGGTAAGCGGCGAAAAAGACATGAGAAGGAGAGACAGAAAGAGAAGAATAACAAGCCACACGACAACAAGCAACAAACAATGGGCAGCTGAGCCAAAACAATGGGGGAGGGCCGCCTTTCGCAGCCATCTGAGACAAACACAAACTAACCACTAGTCCAGCCGTCTGTACCCTCCCAAGCGGAGCGCTAGCGATGATGAATTGGGGAAGAAGCGCCCCCCTCTGGTCGCACTAGTTCTGCACTTATCGCCCTCAGGAGTGGAGGGACCTCAGGGACCAGGGGACAGGCCAGTTTTAAGGTGGGTGTGTGTCTGGAGAGACCGTGACTGGAGCCCATCGGTCCTGGTCATGTAGTCATTAATTGTACAGCCTGGTGTATCCATCTATCATTTCAATAACAGATAGTACTGAGAGGAATTCCGAAATGACGGATAAATGTCGAGGCGTGTACATTTAAAGAAACTACAACTACAGAGTTTGCAGGGTATCAAGAGAAAATAGGGAGAGAAAGAGAAGAGAGAGAGAAAGAAAGAGAGGGAGAGAAAGATAGAGAGTAACATTATATTGGCATAGAACCAACCAGCAAGATCAAAACGCAACGGGGCTTGAACATGTGACCCTCCGAATAGAAGATGTACGCTCTAACCGTAGAGCACGCCATGAATATATGTACAGGAAGATATCATTATAATATGTATAGGAAGAGCAACTCTATAATTGTTTCCAATGTATGACCGAACTATCAATTAAGCTTTTACTACTCAAATTCTATCTTTTTAAATTCTATATTTTTATACTTAGTGAAATATATCCATGTCATTTTCAGAATAAAGTATTTAAGATGCCCTGGATGTTTACTGCAAAAAAAAATTAATATCTTTTAATTGCATGAATAAATGACATAATAATATTGTTTGAGTCGAGTAGCTGTAAGAAGTAAATATGTACAGAAATGTGGATATGTACCAATATCTATGTCAGAAGAATTTTCTGCGAGAAGCGAATATCTCCATTTAAGTCGATTTATTCGTAATCGCTTACATCATATGAAATTTTAATAGCATATGTTATTTAGCACATCAAACAACACAACTTGTCTGGTTGGGGCGTAAAAAGATTGAAAAACAACGATTTTGTAACATTTTATAATGTATAAAAATATTTTTTTTTTCATTTTCTCAAAAGTATGAAAAGTGGAAATATTCACTTTTTGCACTCAGCCAACAACATCTTTTCGAAATGCAAAGGTAGACGTTTTGTTTTCTTACTCTACAATTTCAGAAAACTATATTACAATGATTGTCGAGGATAGAACACTTACAAAAAGATTACTTTAGTTATATGATGTACTCACATGACGTGTTGAAATTTAGCTAAGCATCCAATGTAAAAGAAAGTTTTTGCTGTCGCTGATTTCTCTTTTTGTTCGTAGAGCTATATTGGTAACAGTATCGAAACTCGGCCCTTCAGATGCATTAGTTGTTTTTTTCTAATGATTTGTCGCTTTTCAATCATTTCAAACGTAAAAAACGAAAAAAGTCAAGGTGAATTCCTGCCATAAAAAACGAAAAAGGTCAATGTGAATTCCTGCCAACACTAGACACAGTTAGAAAGACATAAACATGTAGAAATGGCGAAATTCTAGGACATTAAAAAAAAAAAAGCAAATCGATTCGAAGGAAGTCCGCTGCAATTTCCTGACGAACTCCGAAGCAAGACCTCAATTCAGCGTGGAACTACCACCAGGGAAAAGAGTACAATACATTTTATTCACAGGAATACGAAAGGCGCAAGCTGCAGAAGTATAATTATATTGACCCTACTAACCCTATATGGCTCCTAGGGCTGATTGTTTTGTCTATGACAGTTTACAACGCCTCCGTATTAAGACAGATCACCCGGAGCAGATCGCAGATCTTGGCTTTGGTGGAGGGCTCAGTTCTGAGGTGTAAGATTTTCTCTTGTGTTTTGTCTGGAGTGACTTGTCGTGGCATTGCTCGGGGGCAAAGGAATGGTGATGACTGTTATATAATGCAATGCGTCAGGTTTCCAATATATTGATCATATCGCAGCAAACTGTATGTTTTTCTTTTCTTTTTTTTTTAATATGAACTCTGGAACAGGCTTAAGAAAAGGGAGGGTTGAATGAGTTGAGTTGGTTTAACATCGTACGTCAGCACTATATAGACTATATTGTGTGCGGCCCCAAGACTAACGCCTGACATTTTTATATGCTGCCACACACGAGACAGGATGGGAATACCGTGACTCCTGTCTCAGCCGAACGTATAACACTGACACCGACCCAACAATGAGGGAACGAAATCGCACTAATAAATCTTCCGATCCTGGGATACGAACCGTGGACCTCCCAATCTGGAGACTAACGATCTACCACTTGAACCAGTGCTTCCCCATAAGAAGGAATTTCTACTGGTAGTAGGCAACAAAAACTGCAGATTTAGGCGTCCGACTATAGCATGATTAAATCTTTTTAGTCCTTACTAACATAGATTAAAAAAAATTTCGGTCGACAGGAATTCTACTAGACGTACGTTCAATAAAAAATTAACTCCTGTAGGTCTGTAAAAATCTATAGATCTAGATTATATCTCGGGTCCATTTCTGAAAGGTGAAGATTTTAAAAAGGTATTTGCCGACTTTAAAAACGTGATTGTTATGTAAGATATCATAATTACATGTTTTACTTTATCAAACAAAAGCGTTGAAAGCTGCGAAACAAAAAAGCTAAACCAACTAAGAAACTGATGCTGCATTTTATTAAAAAAAAAAAAATGTATATGAATATATCTATCTCCCTCCCATCTCTCTCTCTCTCTCTCTCTCCCTCTCTCTCCCTCTCTCTCTCTCTGATTATATATATAATAAAAACGGCTTTGTAGGAAATAAACTAAAAAAAATTAAAGTGATCGCAAAATGCAAAGTGAAGTTCACAAAGCCAGAAACATTAAGTCGTGGAGACCTACAAGAAGTCATGCAAGGTTAAAATAACCCTGGTTTGGGTTAGTGGATTTTTCTTTTTTAGCAACAAATGCTTTGAAGTAAGAGTAGTTACGCATAAATATTTTAGCGTATAATGTCTAATGCGTATTAAAAAACGATGATTTTGGAATTTTCTCTCGAATCACCCAGATTAATGTATCAGTCGCCTCATCTCATTAGTTCTGTGAACTAACGACCAAACTTTTGAAGTATCGATGAATTATCATAGAGTTTACATTATGTTTCATTTCCCAAAGTCGCGTTGTGCTGTATGATAATTTGGACTTTTTGTTTCCCCTACTATTATTACGAATGTCTTCACATTGCAATCGCCATAATACCGCTGAAATCTATGTGGGCACTGTTTCTGTCTGTCTGTCTGTCTATCTGTCTGTCTGGCTGTTACTCTCTCCTTTTCTTTCTCTCCCTCTTTTTTTCTGTCTCTTTGTTGGTGTCTGTCTGCATGGTGCTGATGTTCGACGTTAAACCAACTTAACTCCATCGTAAAAAGTACAACAGCCTAGTCCTTGCGTAGTTTGACTGTATACGCCTAACAAAATTTTACACCACATTTTTCCATCTGTATTTCCATTTTCCTTGTCAGTCTGTGTGTCTGTCTGTTTGTCTGTCAGTCTGTCTGTCTGTCTGTCTGTCTGTCTGTCTCTCTTTCTTTCTTTCTATCTCTCTCTCTCTTTCTCTTTCTCTCTCTCTCCCTCTTTCCCTCTTTCTCTGTTTTCCTCTTAGCTCACCACTCTCTCCCACATCAGCCTACCAGGCGAGTGTTGCCCCGCCCTCTGCAAGTAGGTGTGCCGTATTCCTGTCACGTACACATCCCTATGGGGTCGCTGCCATACAGAGTCCAGCCTCGCCGACTAAGCAGGACGAACTCACGACATATCGACCTGCAGCGCCAGCCAACACCATCAGCGAGCGACTGGCCTGGCTCTACGGGTATGCGTGGCTGTCTGCAGCGTGAGTAGAAAGGAGTCCTACCACAGCTTTGCCAAATAAAGTGAGGGAGATAGATAGATAGAGAGAGAGAGAGGGAGAGAGAGAGAGAGAGAGAGAGAGAGAGATAATGAAAAAGAAAAAGAGAGAGAGGGAGAAAGCCAACGAGAGAGAATGAGCGATAAAGAGAAAATGAGAGAGAGAGAGAGAGAGAGAGAGAGAGAGAAGAGAGAGAGAGAGAGAGAGAGAGAGAGAGAGACAGCAAGAGAAAGATGTCGTAATGGAGTGCGAATATAAGTGGCTTAGATAAAAGAAAAAAGATGTTGGAAATGTTTAGATGAAAAGAAAAAAAAAACAAGAACATATATTTCGATTGGATGATAAAGAACATTTAAATAGCAACACAGAGATAGAGAGAGAAGGAGAGAGATAGAGATAAAGAGATAATAAAAATAAGTATACAAGTATATAAAAGACACAATAGAAACAAAGATAAAAACAGGATATTGAATAAATATAACTTGCAGTCAAAACAAAATTGATATACATTGTTCTTATACATTGATATAATTGTATCTAATAAACCTCTCTTGTAATTTTTATTTCTGGAAAACCCAACGCTTTAATTGTTGCTATTAAATAATTTCTTTTTCCTCTTACAGACAATCGTGGCATCCAGTTGTTGACTGTTCTCTTTATTGAAGTGAATTTCAATTAAGCAAACCCTTTCGCAAGTGGAATACCTTCAAAGAAAGGGTCTTGATGCAAAACAAATGGAGCGTATTTGTAGTTTAGACACTTCAGTTCTCAACGTAAACGGATAAAATGCATTATAAAGTCCCATATCCTATTCCTTTTATATTTCCAATAAGAAAAAGAAATTGAATCCCTCGTTATACCATGCTAATGAGAAGTGAATATTTGGTTTCTTAAAATAGAAAAACACTTGACATGCTTCCGCTCTCATTCTGTAATTGTTATTTTGAACCCTCTTTTGAGGACTAAAGAGGACAACAAAGAAAAGCGATTGTTTACCTTAGCAATACAGATAGAATCGATATTTTAAGTAATAAAATGCCGTTTAATGCTGTGACCTAAACTAACACATACATAAAGAGGGTTTACAGTGTTATTTCCTGGTTTACGTGCATTGTTCCTTCAAATAATAATACATGTATACTTACTAACATCGTTGGACATCTCCGTCAAAGATGCGTTTTCATTTTAACATTTTAAAGACTAGAGAGAGAGAGAAACGAGAAAGAAAGTAGATAAGCCGGAGTGAAATTTTAGGACCATTCTCTGAACGAATGTCTTTAATTAATTAATACAGCGTTCGCAACTGTTTTATGGATCCCATATATACACGTTTTTGCTGGTTATTATCAAGCCCATCTGAATTCAAAGAGGTTCTCAAATTAAAATCGTACAAATTCAATTTTGCGACATTATCTTTTCACATAACCACCGTTTCCCTTTATGATAGAATAGAACTCCTTTTCTATGATAGATAATACTGGGTCATCATTATCCATCTGCTAAATTAGGCTCTATCCAAATCTAAAGGTTCGGACATGATTCAGAATAAGATAAGAAAAAAAAACATCTACGGTTGTGAAAAGACTTTTTAAGCTAAGGGTTTCTAAAACCATGTCATAAGTGCAATTTAAAAATAACTTTTCAAAACTAGGTAGGTATTTATATTATGAATACCCTTGTTAAGATTGCAGCTGATGTTTTGCCAATATTTTCCAAATGAAAAATTTGAAATGAAACCAGAGGAGCACTATCTTTTGGCTAGAAAATAAGACGGCGTGTTTCTTTAAATAATTATGCAAAGAGAGGCTGAGAAAGAGAGAGGGAGATAGAAAAATAGATCAATCGATCTTTAGATCGAGAGAAAAGTACACAATTCGATATATAAAAAGATATGTTTAATAGGAAACATACAGATAACGGATACATAGATTTACAGAGAGGTTGTAAAGAAAATGGAAGAAAATAGAGATAAAGAGAGAGAGAGAGATACATAGATTTACAGAGAGGTTGTAAAGAAAATGGAAGAAAATAGAGATAAAGAGAGAGAGAGAGAGAGAGAGAGAGAGAGAGAGAGAGAGAGAGAGAAAAGGAGAGCATGACTCTAGAACCTCTAGCTTTGTCACAAAACAATAAGATCGAATTTGAATGAATTCTCTGAAAAATGTTTTCCGTTTTGTTCCAAATAGCAATTCATTTGAATATTTCAGTTGCACACACGATTTTTAGACTGGACTTTAATTTGAGAAGTTGAAAAGTTGACCAACGATGTCATTATTTAAAGAATTTAAAGGAATAATAAAGACATTTACCATACATTTCTGAAGCAACAACTTTCAGTACATAAGTGTGTCAATCATTTAGACAAAACTATTACTCACAAGTGTAATGTGCCATTTCTATCACATGTGTATGTCTAAAGCGCGTGCAGCTGTTTTCACCAATGTAAGTGCTCATTATTCATTAACAAGTAGATGCATATATTTGCATAACAGAACGGCGTATGCCTGTGAGCACTGTTTTGAAACAATGAGTTTGTTCGCCTGGCTTAACAAGGAAGGCTGTTTTTCTTTTATCTGGATTGTACGCAACATAATATATGATAACTTTAATGAAGAGACACATTAAGCACCTAGCTATCATGTTTTTTTTCCGTACCACACACCGGTGCTTTTGATATTATTCATACGCACACCAGACGCGAAAAAAGAAATTTCAAAGGCAATTTTGACAGCATCATGTATTATTTTCGTTCAATTTATTTAAACATGTCCAGGCTGCCTTTGAATAACCAGACATGGCTACTAGGAAGTGTTTTGGTCTATATGTCTTACCGAATTAAGTAAGACAGTACCTGAAAGGTGAATAATGTACTACAATAGTTATATATTGATACCATGATGCTTGTAAATCTGAATCATCTATTGCATTGCACTTTTTATAATTATCGCCTATCATTTTTTGTGTGTGTGAGAAATTGATAAGGAAAAAAGCATGGGCGATTTCAGTGCTTTGTTGTAATTGCATTAAATTCAGTTGAACGAATCTTTGACATATTCTGACGAACAGAAACAAGAACATCTCCTAATTCTTAGATGTGTTGTTCTGTGAGGCAGATTAGAGATACATTGCAATAACATACCTTTTTTCCTCTTTCTCTCAACTCACATCTCTTCCTCTCTATTGTTCTCTTCTGTGTTCCATGCCTCAATTCCATGTCTCCTTTTTCTTTCTCTCTTTCTCTTTTCTTTCTATCTCTTTAATTATCTATCTATATATCTCTTTCTCTCTCTATCTCTCTCTCCCTCTCTCTCCTTCTACCTTTCTATTTGTTTACTTCTCTATCCCTCTCGACCTCTCTTTCTATCTCTCTGACTTTATCAAAGCTTTATTAATGTGTTCTCCACTTAATATTGTCTATTTTAAAAAGTTAAAAACCGTCACCAAGTCATTTTACATAATCATTAAGTGAGCAATGGCTGTGGGGCATAGCTTCATACCAAGCAGCTCAGATATTGCTGCGCATTGTATGTGTAAAACAACACAAAGGCTTGCTCGAAGCATTGATCTACTGCTGCTGCAATGCAAAAAGGTTGGCACCGATGTTTTTGAGGAGACAGGATCTAAATGAAGCCAACAAAAATGTGGAAAACAGTGTGACAATGTCGTGTGAGATGTTTTTAACATCAGAGGTATGTTTTATTAATTTTGCATAGCTCTCACAAAATAATTTATTGTAGAGAGAGACGAGAAAGACGAGATGGAGAGGAGACATCATTTTGACCACAACATCATTGGGACACTTCCTTAGTCGGCACAACCTTGGTGACTGTGAAATTTGTGTTAAAAAAATTAGGTCCATATAGTTTAATTTGCAGATAAGTAAACACAAAGTTAGTGCCAAAATTCTTTGAATTGGTATCTTGATGTAATAAGAGGCATTTTGGTCATGCTGGCACATTGAAACAAACATTGCACTCTTTAGCAGGTATTTGTTATGATGTTTTTCTTAGCGCAAAATCAGTCTAATAAAGCAGATTTTACCTTGGCGCTAGTGCTATAGTCAACAGACTAAAATTTGCGCTCGTACATC
Source organism: Elysia chlorotica (assembly GCA_003991915.1). Classification (NCBI taxonomy): domain Eukaryota; kingdom Metazoa; phylum Mollusca; class Gastropoda; family Plakobranchidae; genus Elysia; species Elysia chlorotica. Next base: position 178,553 of record RQTK01000194.1, read on the forward strand.
CTGCATTCTATGAACACAGACACTAAAATTATTGGCGATAGTAATTTCTCTTTCCCTCTTTTTCAGTAATACTTTTCCTCCTTGAGTTTTCACAAATCTGACCTGTCAGACCGTTCTCGTTTTTCCATTGATCTATCCCCTTTCGCACAATACGACAACGGGAAACCCCAATGCTTCTTGACAAGTAAATCTCTCAGGCAATAAAAGGCGTCCAAAATACTGCACGAGTCTGTGCCTTCTCGCACAAGCCAAGATTCACAAAGGACTGATCCAACGGAACTAGAACTAATCTGTGTGTCGCGGATTTGTGACACCCGCTCGTACCGTCTGGAACTGAATTCTCCTGGTAAATACAGCGGAGACAAGTAAAGAAGTAGAAAAACTCAGGGAATTGCCGTCGGTCTCTTTTGCCAGGCTGTATGGTCGGGGCCGCAGTACAAGGGTAGGGATTTGATACGTGCTACAATAACGCGGTTTTTCATTTCAAATTTTGTCGAGGGTCGTATTAGAAAATGTTCTTTAAAAGAAAAAAAAAAGAAACACAATAATCACCAGCAAGAAAACAAAACTCAACAAAAAGGCAAGACGGCTGTAATAAAGGGTAACGGAAAAGGAACAAGAGTGCCTTTTTGTTTCCTTCTCTGAATAGTTCTACCTGAGCTAAGTCTTAGCTCTGCACGTGTTTCATACACGGATCGGGTAAGGACATTTTCTCAAAAGCAACATCCTTCGACTCTGACGCTGTATGGTTTCACTTTCTCATTAAAAACACTACAAAACTATCAAGAATTTCACGTGGGATTTGTCTCGGACACAGCACTCGAATGGAGAAAGGACGACCAGGTCGTTTTTATGGAGGATAATTTATCGCGAAGCAGGCGGTGTCGCTGATCACAATGCGCTGCTTTCTCCACCAGCATCCAGGTTGGGATTGTATCCCTCCGCTGCTTTCTCCACCAGCATCCAGGTTGGAAGTGTATCCCTCCGTTGTGTCAACATCCAACAACAATTGCTAAAACAGAACAACAAAAGGAAAAGGCAGCAACTGCCCATAAACCTGTATAGAGCAGACGACGCTTTTACTTTCCTTAGTGTCAGCTGGGAGGCCCATTGCAGGATTAGGTTTAAACCTTTCGGATTTTAATGTAAAAATAAGAAAAAGGTCCTAAAAGAAATAGCTGAGTATATCTTGGCAGAGATATATATCGAGAGAGTGAGAGTGAGAGAAAGAGAGAGAGAGACAGAGAGAGAGAGAGAGATAGAGAGAGAGAGGTGTTATCGATAAAGCGCGGATTGAGGGAATGATGCAATGCTTTAATTTGTCTCGCTCTTTAAAAATAAAGATGGCATACTCAACAAAGAGTCGGTAACAGTATCTGTATGGTATGCATGTGTTATTTTGAAGCACTATGTTTATTTACAATATTTCTTTTTTCTTTCAGATTTAGTATAACCAACAATTAAACAAAATCAAATACTAGAACGCATCACACACATTCTGTTCTTTATTTTTTTCTGATTTATTTCTTTTTAGCGTCAATCCCCACCTAACTGTGTTCTCATGGCTGCAATGCAAATGAATCATCCTGGAAAAGATTGTTTCGGCGTCTAAGCTGAACAAACCTGGGATTGTGAAAATGGAAACAATTTAAAAAACGAGGAATTAGAAGAAATAACATTCAAATGATCCCCATATTGAGGACAAAAAAGTCTCTGGCTGGTTTGGAAGGCAGCTCAAAGCCGTCTGTAGCTACGGCGGTTCCAGGGATCGCGTGAGGGGACCAGAAGGCGCTGACTTCCCCCTGTCCTCGACCAGACCCCATTCAACAGAACAGCCTAATCCATTTTAACAGAAGCGGTCGTTACATTAACACCACCACTGCCTGTTTTCTCTTCTTTTCCTCCCTGTCTGTCTTGTTCTTTCCTTCCCTCTGTCTCTATCTTTATATCTGTCTCTATTTCTGTTAGACACTACGTCTCTGAATCATGCTATGCTTGTCTTGCTCGGTGGTTGCATTTTTATATTGTTATCGGTCTGTTTGTCTGCGTTATGTGTTGCTGGCTCTCTATTTTCCTCTTGTAGTCTCATTTTGTCCTTTCACTTCATTTTTTTACAGAAAGTGTCCATTCATCCCTGTCTCCCCAATCTCTCTCTCTCTCTTTATTTGTTTGAATTGAACGCCTCCCTTTCTATCTTGTTTCTATTTCCATTATCCGCTGCACACTTTCCTATACTTTCTTCTCCCACCCTCCTCCATTTATCTTAAAAACTGATGTATCTGCAAAAAGCTTGACATCATCTCCTTATATTCTATGTATCATGTCATACCCAATACAAAAATACTCATTTTTTGAGTGACTGGTTTTTGCTGGTTTAAGTCAAAGAATAAGTTCAATATTCAAGTCTCTGTTGCATGGATAACATGATTAACGAGTTAATAACGTCAAAACGTAAAAAGTAATCGGTATTTGACTTTTTTAAAACGATATCCAAGATCTGGTGGTCGAGAAGTTGCCTAAGCAGACACCTCCGATTCCACAACCGGAAAAGACCAACAACAAAGTTGTTATTGAGAGGGTGGCATCATCGGAAAACAAAGATAAGAAGAAAAATCTCAAATCAATAGTACATTACAAGTGATGATTTTCTTGTTCGCTGGAAGATTTTTGTGGTCTTTACTGGGACCAATCTGACGGTACAGTTTAGAATGTCAGATGCCATCGAATAAAAATATTGTTTGCTTGGCTGTTTAACTTTGGGGTTGGATAAAGAAATAAATAATTTAGAGCTGATCAACAAAAATAGATATACTCAACATCGACATTTCCATGTTATCCCTGGTTTTACTTTCACGTTTGCTTTTAAGGGATTATTTTCGCTGAATTGTAGATGAAACTTGCTACGATTTCAGGAATTTTCTATCGTAACTATTAATTTTACATTTTCCTTCTTGCGGAATAGCCCGAACTATTGTATAAAACATTGAGGAAGACTCAGCAGGACTTAGGAGACGTTATTATTTGATATGTAAAGTGAGTATTCAGTGTCTTCCCACACCAATTTATCCTTCAGCCACCACAGAGGCACAGAACGGAAAAAATCAAATTAGCTCTGTGGACTCTGCGGACAGACTGCAACAATATCATTTCAGAGACTGCAATGCCAGGCCTTCACGTCTTCATTCACTCCAGGGGAAGACACACACAACGTGTGTGTGTGGCGGGGAATATTGGGGCTCGAAGAAATGGGGAAAAAATTTAAAAAGAAAAAGGTAAGAGAAATAAAGAAAGAGAGAAAAAGTGAGAGAGCGAGATAAAAAAAATTCAGTTCGAGAGAGAGGTAGATGGAGAGAGAATAAAAAAGAGAGAGAGAGGGAGAGAGAGAGAGAGAGAGAGAGAGAGAGAGAGAGAAAGAGAGAGAGAGACATAGAGAGAACGAGAGAACGAACGTGAAAGAGAAAGAAAGAGAGAGAGAGAGAGAGAGAGAGAGAGAGAGATTGTGAACTAATGCATTATTTACTAAATAAAACTTATATTGCTCAAACTGATTTGATAGAGATTTAGAGACACTGGGAGGAACAGATAAATTAATAGAACGAGAAAGAGAGAAATAAAGTAGTGGGGGTCGGTGGAGTTGAGGGAGGAAAGAAATACAGTGAGAGAGAAGTGAGAGATTAAGAAAATAGATTGGTAGATCGATCAGACAGCGAAAAAGAAAAGAGAATGAGGCACAGTAAAAGAGATCATGAGACAGGATTAAGTAAAGAGAGGGATTTATGTTGTCTAATAAAGGAGAGAGATATAGAGAGGAAGGTCCGGAGAGAGAGATAGAGAGAGAGAAAGAGAGAGATGGACAGAGACAGAGACAGAGAGAGAAGTAGAGAGAACAAGTGAAGGAGTGATAGAAAGAAAAAGAGGAGGCGATTCAAAGACGTTGACAGGCCGGCTAGCTAGCATCTTGAGACGCTCGCTTGCGACAACACCCAGGCTTGTAACAAAGTTAAGAAACAGGCCCTTCGCGTCTAACCACCACTAATTAATAATTTTGCCAATCGAACGTTCCAATTTGGCCCGTAAATTCTATTACGCGTGTTCCGTTGCGCGGCCCGCCGTTTGATCTCCTGGTTGTCACTTAGTCACGGGCGTTAGAGTCCGAGGAAAGGACCTTGGTGTAATCTCTGGAGACCAGGCTTCGTTAGTGTATCGGCTAGAGGGCTGAGAAATGTCAAGGAGTGAAAAGAGAAAAGAGAAGGGAAGACAGGAGAGAAAGGGTGTAGAAGTTGACGTGTGAGACAGAAATACGACGATTGTAGAAATAAATGTGTGGAGATCACTATATTTGGAGCGGAAATTAATGGTGCGGAAAAGTTATGAAACTGAGTGAGGTTGATACTTCTTTGGATGATGAAAAAGAACATGAGTACTCTTGCATTGACATAAATGAAAATTAGCTAGGGAGCTAGCTCGTGTGTGATGCATAGATATATATAGAGAGATCGATGTTAGATGGTTACGCCATTTTGAAAACAAAAAGTCTGGCAGAGGGAGGCATACGTATTGGGAAGGAGAAATTGAAATAAAATATTTTACAGATACAAACAATGTATATAACGTCATTTAGATGTAACAAAAATAGGACTAGTAATAATTCGAACAAACACTCATAAATAGTATTCAATTAAATTCGTTTAAATAACACCACTCCTTGTGGCATAAAGAAGGCTCTGATGCTTAGGTGTACCACTTCAAATCAACTAATACGAGACAAAATGCATGAAAAGATGGAAAGAAAGCCATTTAAATAAAGAGAGAAAAGAGAGAGATTGAGAAAACAATGGAAAGATTGGAATGAATTTGAGTTTTTGTATGTTCTAAATGCTTTATTAATTACATATTATTTTGCATGGACTTAATCAAAAAGAGCTACAACAACAACAACAACATTAACAACAACAACAACAACAACAACAACAACAACAACAACAACAACAAAACAACAACAACAATGGTAAAGCAGAAAAAACAACAAAATAACGTTTTCAACAACAAGAACAGCAATGGAGGAAGCATACATTCTCACCTTAAAAGTTGTTTTCATTTTGTTTTAGACTGAACAGAATTGCGGAATAGTGGGATCATAAAATAATGTAGACCTGCCAACCGTACTCAATAAATCCTATTTCAACGAATTTTTCTTCCTTTGTATATATTTTCTAACTCCACAAGCCAATCAGGTAATTCAAGTCAAGAATGTATGGATTAAAAAAAAATATCTCAATGAGCAAGAAGGTCTTAAATAATCAATTTTGTCGTTTATAGGTCTCTCTTTTAAGGTAAAGAAACATTGAATTTCTGTCTCCTAAATCTTTTTATTATGTTATTTTTCACCTGTCTTATAATCGCTTTTTTCTATCCAGTATATTTTTAATCACCCGTTGTCTCTCTCTCTCTCTCTCTCTCTCTCTCTCTCTCTCTCTCTCTCTCTCTCTCTCTCTCTCTCTCTCTCTCTCTCTCTCTCTCTCTCAAAATCACTTCTCTTTCATTGTTATTTTCGATTGATTCTATTTTTTATGGCATTGTGTATTTTGATCATTTCCTTACTCCTTTATCCTTTTCCCCATTCTCTCTTTTAATTTTGCAGAGTTCTTCAGTTTTTGGCTTGGTATTGTTTTTTCCAATTATTACCATTCATTATCAAATCCAAACACCTCACGAGCTCTCTAACTATATGTGGTAATGTGTGTGTGTGTGTGTGTTTGTCTGTCTATCTATCTATCTATCTATCTATCTATCTATCTATCTATCTATCTATCTATCTATCTATCTATCTATCTATCTATCTATCTATCTATCCATCTATCTACCTATCAATCTAGCTATCTCGCTATCCTTTTTCTTCTTTAGACATGACTGTCTTCTTCCTTCACCGCATTTTCTTTCTTCACATTGCATGCAGCACGTTTCTTTTCCAAGCTCTCAGGGCCAATTTCATCTCAATCTATCTTGTTTCCTCTTCCTGCCATTCATTTCTCAGCAGCATAACAGGATTAAAAGACAACCTTGAAGACGGCGTGGGCCCCTGCTTCCATAGCCCTACAGATTAAAGTCAGAAAACGAAAAAGGGGATAAAAGAGATATGAGAAAGGGGTGGGAGTAAGAAATGGGAATTAAAGAGAGAGAGAGAGAGAGAGAGAGAGAGAGAGAGAGAGAGAGAGAGAGAGAGAGAGAGAGAGAGAGAGAGAGAGAGAGAGAGAGAGAGAGAGAGAGAGAGAGAGAAAGAGAGAGAGAGAGAGAGAGAGAGAGAGAGAAGAGGAGAGAGAGAGAGAGAGAGAGAGAGAGAGAGAAAGAATAAGGGTCATACTGGATCGACGTCTTGCCCTCTTTTCTCTCTCAGACGCGCAAGTGGCAAACGCCATCATAAAAGAAGTAGCCGGAGAAAACATAAATCGCCGCCAAAGTTCCAAAATTAATTTTCCATTCTTAACCGGCTGCTGTCCGGGAGCTGGCCAGTGGCGGATCCCCTGCGGTATTGAGACAGGCCGACTTGATGCTGATGACGGTCTCTTTATGGCATCGGCGGAGAACTGGCTGAATGGATGGATTGATGGATAGAAAGATGGATGGAAGAATAGAGTCATGGGTTAGATGGAGTGAGCGGGATAGATAGTTGCAGTGGGGTGCATGGATGGAATGATATACTAGTTAGCACATAAGTGGATATATGTCATGTGTGAATGATAGACGGATCAGTCTGTGGATAGATCCAGGCAAAAACTGATGATTGAGTACATTGCTAAGAATTTGATAGATGTATAAATTAATTGATGAAAAGATAATTGGAGATATGATAGGGCGGGTAGTTTGGTGATAGAAAGGTGGTTAAATAAGCTGACGGATGGATATAGATAGTCGGATGTATGGATAGCTAGGGTGTCGATACAATAATTATACAAGAGACGGGTTTTTCTTGCCAAACGAGGGTTGGGTATGGTAAAAATACCTTGAGTTGAAATAAACTAAACAAACAGATACAAAGGTAGGTGGAGAAGAACTTAAATTAATAAGAATTTGGGCGATGGCTGAGGGCTTAAAAGCTAGTTACTTATTTAGAAATCGCTTCAGTTAGCTATACTTAGTATGGCATGCACATAGCTGGTTTTTGTACGGTTTGCTCCTCATCACAAACATGTCTATGAGAATTATTCTGACAAAATTGCATCACTCCAACAATCAATAAAATAGCATAAACGAATAATTATATTTAGGCATACATCTTTGATAATGTTTAGAACACCACGTTTACTTTAAAACAGTGTAATGTAAAAGTGTAAAAGAACAATGAAAGAGAAATACATGACATAAATAAAGCTAACATAAGTAGTATGATTTTCAAATTACAAAGTTTCTTGCGGAAATAGATTTACCAAACAATGAAAGAGAAACAAAGGACATAAATAAAGCTAACATATGTATTATATATGCGGAGATAGATTTGCCACTAGTATGATACTTAATGCTAAAAGGCACAATCTTGTCCGACATGAACAGACTTATTGTTTTCTTCTTTTGTAATAGATGGACTTCATCTCCACCATCTTGCTCTGCCAGTCTCCACCTCTACCGCCCCTCTCTCTCTCTCTCTCTCTCTCTCTCTCTCTCTCTCTCACTCTCTCACTCTCTCTCTCCCCGTCTCTCTCTACATCTCTGTCTCTCCCCGTCTATCTGTCTCTGTGTGTGTGTGTCTCTCTTTCTCTCCGTCTCTCTCTCTCCCCGTCTCTCTCTCTACATCTCTCTCTCTCTCTCTCTCTCTCTCTCTCTCTCTCTCTGTAATTTATTTGTCTTTTTAAAGCCTTTTCGATTTTTTTAATCAACCTAACTTTCTTGTTCCTCTTTAAAGCTGAATACTTAGGTTTTTCTCTCTGTCTATGGGACAAGGATGTGTAGACGGATATGGGGAGGCAGGTCGTAAAAGGAATGCTCAATTTTAATCCGACTTCCTTATTTCCTCCAGGGACTTTCTGATTTAGTCAGACCACTGTAGTGGCCGTGGACTACAGGCATAAAATCACCCCGAGTCACCCTTATTGGGAGCGTCGACAAAAGCCTTGCCTTCAAATAATCAAATCTTTTACATCGGGCGGTAGAATCTATATGAGGAATTTCCCCAGAGATGTACTGGCGCTTTCAAAGAGGTGATAACTCACTCATATGGTCATTTTGGCCTGAGTAGTATCATGTTCCTTACTTTCTCTCTTCCCTTTAGCTATATATGTATCTCTATCTATCTATCGTTCTTGTTTTTTTTCCTCTATCATGCTCTCTATCTCTCTTCCTCTGATCCTGTTTCTGTTCTCTACCATCACTCATTTTTCACTTGTCTTAACCTTTCTTTTACCTTAATCAGTCCTCTAAATTCCCTATTCGTCTGTCGCTCGCAAACTATGCATGAGCAAATTCTTGTATGTTTCTTTCTACACTCGTATATCTTGGGTGTACAATTTTGGCATTATGTACATAACCATCACTGAAAACCTTATGTTATCTGCACTTCGCCTTAATTTTATGAAGGCTTTAAACGGTTTTAGTCCTTCCTTATTAATTTTTGTGTGTTTTCTTTTCTCTTCAAAACAATAATGATGTTTTAAAGATATATTTATCTACTTCTACTTAGTTGTATTGCAACAGTGAGAAGGCACGGCTAAAACGTCCG
>RQTK01000194.1:191339-198839 GCA_003991915.1 Elysia chlorotica
GTAGTAGTAGTAGTAGTAGTAGTAGTAGTAGTAGTAGTAGTAGTAGTAGTAGTAGTAGTAGTAGTAGTAGTAGTAGTAGTAGTAGTAGTAGTAGTAGTAGTAGTAGTAGTAGTAGTAGTAGTAGTAGTAGTAGTAGTAGTAGTAGTAGTAATAGTAACAGCATTATATAGTTATGATAGTAATACATGTATGTAGCTCACCACTTCCATTGTATTTTATTTTTGTAGGAAAAATTACGGTATATAAATAAATTAAATTACAATAATATGGTTGACGAAATTAGGACTTATGCGTGTCATATTTAATAAAGTGATTACACTGTGTGCGACTGGTTAGTGCGGAGGGTACTCTTCATATAAAAAAGCCTGTTGTCACTGTGTGAACTATTGGATTGCGTTGAGAGACCTCTCCATACTTTTGTGTGTGTGTGTTTTTTTTTTTTGTTTTTTTTTTTTTGTTTGTTGACATGAACCATCTGTTGTTTTTTTTTTTGGTTAAAAGAAACCAACAAAGAAACCTTCAACATAATTTAATGGTACAAATTAAGCGTCATGTACCCACTGCATTGCAGTTCGAGACCGAGGACATTTCATTAGCAATTGTCATCGATAGGAAACAGATCGTGAAAGCCGCAGTTAATGTGACGACGGAACGCTGGTAGCTCAGTCGGTTAGTCGTTTGTACTGGCGAGCAACAAGCCCTAGATTCGAATCCCAGGTGGAAATTTTCTGACCGTGAGAATTTTTCTTGGGAACCTTTGATTTATTTTTCCTAAAATTTGTGACGGGTAACCTATTCTAGTGAAGGTCTTGCTATAGCGAAGTGCTCGCAAAAAAAAACACAGACTGCGAATAGCGGAGGAATAATAATGCTAAAAAGTTAATAACGAAAATATTTAAAGACACTGAGGAGAGTTTTTGGAATGGGAGGAACATATACTGTTCTATGACTTAAAAAAGAAAATATTTGTTAAACATTAATGAGTTAGAGGAGCAAAATTCACACAATATGAGAAAAGTGTATTCGTAACTATTATCTTTAGATAACTATCGTATATATTCAATATAAATGAAATCTCAGGGATAAAATGAGGTTTTGGACGAATTGGATTACGATCAAACTATTTAGTTGTTTTCAAGCGGAAGCAACTGACAAATTTAATAATACTGTAGATTTCAAAAGAGATAATATACTACTAAGCAGTAGCGAATCAAATGAAACTCAGCAATTGTAAAATAGAATTTGTACAAATTCTCTCCAAGAAACCCACATGTCGTCTAAGAAAAACAATGTCGGAAGCTGGAACAAGATTTTGTAATTCCTAAGACATTGGATTTTCAAAATACCAGATTTTTCCACATTTTAGATTAAAACATATTGGTTAAGAAAGAAAATATCCAAGTATGACGAGTTTGGTATCCTTGTGGCAGTTAAACTGTACCTAGAATTTGAAAATCATGTTTAGTAAAGAACTGATCAGCCAAGCCCTAGTCTGGCTAGAATAATGGTGAGGAAGGTGAGAGAGTAAAAGCACTAACATATACCATGGAGAGAGAGGCCAACCTTTCAGACTCACTTTTTCCGCATTTTATCTTGTTTGAATAATTAATAATGAAGCGGTTGTATTAAGTTTGAAATAATTATAGGTAACTTATAGGCAACTGAGTTGTTTGCTAAATCAAGTGTATTTTGAGCGTTTATTGGAAAAGCGTTTCTGTTTTATTTGTTTCATGTAACAACCCAAAGTCTTTCTAAGTTGACCAGAACGATAGCGTTGAGGAAAACAAACTATGACACACAACAGGGAAATTGAGTTAGGTGTACACCATCCACATGAAATTTTAATCTTTCAGAATATACTTTCCTTCTTTCTTCTTCTTTTTTTTGATCAATCAGAGGCTTTAATTTTAAGGAAGTATTATTGTATATATATACGTCCTGATCTTTTTCTTAAAGAGAGAGACTAAATGGCTAAGAATGGCCACTTCAGAACCGTGACGAGAATGAAAGTATATCAATGTAGACAATCTCTCAATGAACATCATTACAAGCACTGTACTCAAAAGGCAACCACACATTGGCTCCTTCGAGGAGTTATAAGTTCTTCAAAGCCAGACTAACCGCTCTTATGCTGTCTTCAGTGTGTACCCAGCTAATGTCCAAACAATACGCGGTAAGTATGGCTTACAAGATCCTCGTTCAACCTCTCAGTTGAAGGCGACACGTTCGGGTCAATCCTTAAACCAACAAAATGTTAGAGCCGAGGCAAGAGGCCTACAAACTGTGCTAGGATTAGAGGTGGGTCAGATTCGAGATTGTTTGAGGACATGAAGGGGATGGTGTAGGTGCTGGTTGAATAGAGTGCTTTGAAGATGTAGGAAAAAAGAGAGTAGGGAATAGATACCGACATGTAGAGATAGGTAGATAGACATTATAGAGGTACATAAATTGTGTATAATGAGACAGACTGGCTCGAGAATGAGAAATGAAGACAGAGAGTTAAAAAGTACCAGGCTAAGTGGAGGACAGTTCAGTTCTGCAACAACAGAAGCGACACAAAAGATGACTTTCGAAAGTAAACTGCTTGTTGAACGGAAGAAAAAATAAACACAACAAAAAGTAGAAAAAATAAGAAATAATAGTTGGATTTGATTGTGACCAAGAGCTGAATATCAAGATGATCTCTGGGCGCAAATAATAGTTCCTGTCAACATTGAAAAATATCATTTACCGTAGTCAAGTTTCCAGGTAGATACAATATTTTGTACATAAAGTGTTAGCCATCCTTTTCGCACAATGTCTTGAGAACTATTTTTTTTGTCGTTTAAATAAAACAGTTTCCGCTTTTATTTGAAAACAAAAAGTCCCACCATTTTTATGCTACTTATGTCTACTTCTCTCTTTCTCTTTTCTGCTTTCCCCTCCCTCTATCTCTCTCTCCCACTGACTTGTTATCTCTATTTAATTCCTCTGTCTAGACGCCAGCTTGTTGAAGCCGTTGGGTTAAGAGTATTTCTTATCGCATTAATAATTATTTTCATTTGGATGCTTTAAAACCAAAATAATATTTACATACATTAATGGAAGAATAACACGTGTAAACAGAGAGAGAGAGAGAGAGAGAGAGAGAGAGAGAGAGAGAGAGAGAGAGAGATAGAGATAGAGATAGAGACATATATATATATAAATAGATATAACAATAACAGAAGAGAGAGAGAGAGAGAGAGAGAGAGAGAGAGAGAGAGAGGTATAGAGTGAGAGATAAAGGATGTGATACGATATCAGCCTGAAATGTATATATCCGGTACTAATATATTAACCGATCCCTGTAACCTTACCTAGCTCAATGAACTCTCAGTCTGGCGCCATAATCCACTCGGAATCCTTAGACAACACAGTTCTTTGTACAAGACAATGCATTTCTCTGGAGCATGCCCTGGTCAGGCAACCTGTGTGATCTGCCAGTAATCCCTCTGGTCAGTATATCTAGCACGTTGCTCCTTGACTCGGCTGGATTACTACATACCCTCCTTCTGTTCTGATGTAAGATGCCCAGAAAGTCTAGAGCAGATTGTTTTCATCTGGTGAGTCATGAAAAGGTAAAAACAAGATAAATATGGCAGTGTGATATGGCATTAATCACTATATCGATTGAGAAATGGTTTGATTCATCGTGTAAGAACTAAACTAATCGATATAACAAGTTTACGGGCAAAATTCTATTCGTTTGAGGAAACTTAATGTGTAGGTCTCTTGTTGCTAACTTTATGAGATACGAAATAATAATATATGTAAAAAAAGTATTAGAATGTACTATTTCAGTGTTGGTGGCTATTTTATGATTACATATTAGATTCTGGTGGATATAAAGAATAAAACGTAATACAAATCAGCTGTCCTAGTTTTGTGGAAAGCTAGATTTTGCTTATCAAGAACTAGAGATAAATTAAAATAATAATAAAGCGACCTGATTTTAACAGGTTTGTTCATTAGACTCATTACGTAGCTATGTGTAATAATGTATACAAAAAACACTATGTATTATATAATGTACTTCAATGCACCCCTTTCAAGGAATTTATTAATTGTGACCATTATACACCCAATAGAATTAATTAAACGAAATCATGTCTCAATTCTGACAACATTGACAACCACAAAGTCAATTGCTAGAGGTTTTAGATTTAAAAAAGACACACTTCGCGTAACATGTCTAAAAAGATTAAGTTATGTAACTAAAAACATAGGCCGTTTTTGTTTGTTTCTTTCTTCAGACATATAAGGTTATAAACATTAAATTATTGATCACATCACATAATCAACGTCCGTTCTTTACTGTCTTACCTTGGTTATTCTAAATTAATTGGTATATTAAGTTGTAAACAAGTGAAATCCATGTTTAGAATAGTTTATTTAAACACCAATACAGTTGAAAATATTAAGTTGTCCTTGAAATGCAAACGGAGAGCCGTAAAACCATTGGCAGTGTGGGGGACGCGCGTTCTCTGAGGCATATCCGGTTTGGAGGAATCCAAAACTAAGATCTCCTATTTACTGAAATACGTTTCTTATGCACATTCTGGTTCTCGTTTATTCCAAATCAATTGATAAATCAACACATAAGGTGGGCACATTGGCTGAATGTCAGTCAGAGATGTTGTGAATTGCTACACACAGAGCTAAACTGCATGGTCATATCAAATGGACACGGCACGAAGTTCTCAGTAGAACTTGATAGCAACAGAAATCAATGAAGACTGCATGTCTGCTGAAATATCACGGAATAAATCCTGGAAAAATGTCTGGTGAACAGTGTAGACCTTTACAGGAGCAGACGTTTGGCACATCCACTGGCATGGAGGGTCCGAGACAAACTGTGATGGAAAGCAATGAAGAGGCCAAATTTATTCAGCGCCCTTTTCTCCACGGGATCCGATTACTGGCCTAGAGTAGTTAAAATTCAGCAGCTAGCGATTAACTAGTTTTTCTACAGGGGAGCATCCTTCACTCTAATTTTGGGCCCAGACAATGAGCTAAAGACGCTCATGAATAATATAAATATGCCATTAGCATGACGAGGCTCGATAAGATTCCGTAGAGAGCCGTGGGGTCCTAATGCCCAAACACTCCCTCTGTCGGGCTTACAAAGGGGTAAAGGCGAACCCTGGGGCAAGAACACACACACAGAAGGGAAAGTGTTGCAGCAATTCATTCAGCCGTTTGTTATTGGTATTCATCACCCCCACTTCTTACAATCTTTTCCACGGGTCGCCATTATTCCCGCCATGCATTGAAGGCAATCGGCCGGAAGGGCTTAACGAGACGCATCGCGCATGCCTAAATACGGAGGGTGAAATATGCGAAATTGATACTGATACCCGTTTGGACAATGCGTCTTCCAGCTAGTTTTCAAAATGGAAACTCTGCTTTCGATAAAATTGCATTGTCAACGGGCTGTACCAACTATAGATATAAATTGCCCATGAAGCCAGTATTTCAGATTAATAGTGTGCATTTATTTGTTATTCCAGTGTGGATTTAAAAGTTTCACTCGGGTTAAAACGTTCAGCAAATCCACACAAGCTGAGAACTCCGACTGTGCAGCAATGTCGATTCGATCAATATAAAAGTCACTGGGTTTAATTGCATGATAATTTGTGCAGATTTAATCACCGGCGCCCTCGACGATACAATGAAACATGTAAATCAATGCGAAAATGTCGTGGGTGCGCGCTTGCATAATCGCTTAGCTATTAAAGCAAGTCTATTTGGGCCGAAGTAACTGTACACAACAAGTGCTTTTTACAAAATAATACACCTGTAGCTTTGTCTGTGTATTGAAGTTTTGTATACTTCGGAGATGTCAAACAAATGTATCGTTGTCCACTAAGCCGTGACATCACAGTTTTATGAGAGGATGAGAACTATTTTGTTATCCATCCTTTCCCTCTCTCCCTCTCTTTATTTAATAGTTTTCTTCATTTTGTTCGGAATTGCTTCAGAGAAAAAAACCCACAAAATTATCTACCTTTGAAAATTAAGTGGAAAGGCACATCTAAATTATAGGTAAAGTTAGCGCGCCGCCAACAAAATTAACACGAAGAGATAGCGTAGCGTGCGGCTTTGGGAGTCAGCTGTTCTTGGTCTGTTAACATCCTCAGCAGCTTCACATTTCCATAAGTAGGATCGCCTGGTGTATCCGATTAATTTTACCATTAGGTCAGTGTGGCCAAAGTAAAAGGAGTGCAACACAGAGTAGACCCACATATTCATACAACACAAGTCAGGACGAACCAACAAAAAAAAAAATATGTCGTGAGAATAAATTTTTTTTTCGAGTATAATTGTATCGAAATCAATAAAATACGAAAACAAGTATAAAACATATTAAAGTAAACTGTTTTATTCTCAACGGTACCTCAAAGAGACGCATAAGTAAAACAGAACGCTCAGTAAGCACAGGCAGTTTACATTATATACTCATATATTTTTTGCAACATTGAACTTAAGGTTGAAGGAAGACCTATTGTTTTGGTCTCAATTTTGGACTACATTGTGTCGTAAACCCTAATGAAATTGTACACTTGGGATTAGTTCATCATTTTTCAGATTTTGTTTTGTTTTGCAGTTGACCTTTTTTCGGGCAAAGAAAAATCTGAAGCACCCGTCACACTGCCAAATCAGTAGGTACACTGACCGAGGTTTCCGTTGCTGTTGTGTATGCGAAGACGTCTTTAAAAGTTCTCACAATATAATGTAGCAGACATAGATCACCATTAACATTGTTATGCAAAAGTATGTAAACTATATTCAATTGAAGCTACTTAGCTGCTATTTGCACAAGCTCTCGAGTTATTCTGCTGACTGTTAAAATATTTCTATTAAATAACACTGATAAAAAAATAGATTATGAGGTAACCTATAAAACTATCAACGATGAATAACTATAACACGATGATGTTGCCTGATTAATACAAGCGAGAAAAATGAAGACATACACAACTAGAACAAATCAGTAGACAAATAAGAAATAAAATTATAATTAAAAGGATTCCCATTGAAAAAAAATGTTATTCCCTGAAACAGGATTATACAAAGTAGATAAACTCGAAGGCTGAACAGTTACGATTCATTAAAAAATTGCAATTAAAGCAGTTGTGGTGTTTGAAAATAAAAGCCTTGATTTTTGCAATGGTTTTTGAGTTATGCTAAAGACACCATAGACCCTACAAAAATTGAAATTTTAATTCGTTTCAATAATATAAGGGTACAAACTATGCAATAAACAAAAATCAAGGGCAGAAAATAAAGTTTCAAAAACTGAATTAGAACTATTCAACTTAAATTGTGTAAAACTGAAAACAAAAGCACAATGCATGTTTTATCTCTGTTAAATGATAAATAAAATTTCACCACCATTTTCATACATCCACAAGAACGAATGATACACAACAATGCCAACATTTAAATCATTGTCTAAGTAGGCTATAGTTGAAGACA
>RQTK01000194.1:203839-205489 GCA_003991915.1 Elysia chlorotica
AGCAGAATGGGTAGGAGAGAAAGCGCGTGACCCTGCCCGTTCACAACTACAGGCTTTGCAATCCGCCTGACATCAAAGGATGACACAATGATGCTCCTTAGACATGGGTTTTACTGAGTGCTCAACGGCTCTGTAAGACAAGGATACTGTTATAGTTATGACTGAAAACCGGTGTAGGCTCCTTATGTATTGTCTCCGTCTTCGGTATCGTCTCTGTCAAGAAAATGTAAATAAATATCCTAAACATCATGCGACGATGAAAAATTGCAGTAATCATTTGACACTGAAACCATAACGTTTAGAGGCTCATGTGTGTCATTGGTTGTCTTGTTCTTCTATTTTTAACTGTAAGTGTAAGGAAATGTCTATTTAAAAAAAATATGTTCCTTTGAATACGAAGGAATTAATTTTGTGTTTGCCACCTATGTGTTTTGTTTTGTTGAAGGCGTTCAATTTATGTATGATCACTATTTCATGTTGTACACATGTATTGTTTTTATGGCGCTTCCTTTAAAGAAAAGTCTGTGACATGACAATGATTATTTACAATTTCTACTGTAAAAGTGCAAAAAGTGAGAATAAAGAACGTATACATAATTATTGTAATTTCTACTCCTTTTATAATAAGTTAGTGATGTGTTTCAGATAGAAGGCGGGTTTCTTATTGTTTTATTTATAAAGATTAATTTTATTGCGAGCGCTAAAGTTGTCTATAGCTTGGATGTTGCATTACTAAACCGTTTCTATTAATCTAAAGTTTTACATTATTATGAGTGTTTGTAATTATTTGTATTCAAAGCAACAATTGTTAAGTTTATAATAAAATTAAAATCTTAATACCTCTCTTTCTTTCTCTTTCTCTCTCTTTCTCTCTCTCTCTCTCTCTCTCTCTCTCTCTCTATCTATCTCTCTCTCTCTATCTCTCTCTGTTTTCTGTTCATTCCTTCTTTCTTTCTTACCCCTCGCTTTGCATGTCAGGCGCTCTATTTTTTGTTTTTGTCGTGTACTCCCATTTTTAATTTTATTTTGTTTTTATTTTACTTTTTTTTTATTTACTGATTTTTTTTTTCTGTGCGCCTCTCTTTCCCTTATTCATTTCTTTTTTCTTTCTCTGTATTTTTATGGAATGAATTTCATCGAACCAGAGAGAAAGAAAGACCTATGTAGGTGCAAGATGGGGAAAGTGAGAGTATTGATGAGAGAGAGATAGAGAGAGAATTTAAAAAAAAAAACGGCACAAAAAAAACAACAACCTAGGTACATGTGCCTCAAGCTCGCTTTAGATCACAGAACGACGGCACGCGAACCTCTGGGTACCGCCCCTCGACACCAGCTGTTATCACTAGCAAGACAAAAAACACTACTGTTGTTTACATGTTCAAGCTTTTCCTTATTTTACATTATGACTTAACATCCAACATCAATCCACCAACCTCTTTTCTCTTCTCGTATGGACATCTATCACCCTTTCCCTCTTCCTCTCCTTCTATATAGACGTAATAGCGGGTACTTCTTGCCAAGACACCAATTATCCGAAGTGTCTTGTTGGCTGGCCAGTTTCGCTCTTGGCATCGCTAACCAGTTTTCACATGGATCTCCCGTTTCGACTTCTGCCTTTTGGAGTCCCAAGGGCGTAAGAGGGTGATCAGG
>RQTK01000194.1:205596-217402 GCA_003991915.1 Elysia chlorotica
AGAACTGATGTTTTGGGTCAAACTATAAAACTAACACACAGAAAACTGCTGAATAATAACCAAACACCACCGCTTTAACTTTAAAGATATTTTTTTTATTCCAACAATAAGTTTTGTGTTTAACCTAGTTATTCATTAAACCATTTATGTTAAAACATAATTTAGAATAACTGTCTCGGATAATAAATGCGAAAATGAAGTGAGCTAAAGGAATAAGTGAACTTATAATTTTCTGATAGCACCCAGCATTTTGATAATTCTGAACTTTTTTTCTGTTGATTTTGGTAATTTCATCTCTGTTTTCTTAAAACGGTATGCTATAGAACGCTATTGGTTAGTTATAGAAAAAAAATCAATGATTTCAACTGTTGTGAGTAGAAATAGGTGAGATTTGAAAAGCTGTTGTAAAATATGTGTCAATATTTTGTTTCTTTTAAAAAGTTCCATGTTTATTCTTTAGTTTATTTAATTTTGTTAAGTGTATTTGTGTATATCTTACATATTGCGTGTAATTAAATGATAAGTATTAAATGTAATTTAAAAAAAAAACAGTCTTGTTAAATAGATTACAAAGTTGATTTTTACGTAAATAAAAAGAGAGGGAGAAAGATAGAAAGATGGATAAATAGTTAAATAGATAGATAGATATTTTAATGGCTAGAGAAATGGATAGATAAATAGATAAATAGAAAGACAGATGGACGGATATAACAGCGATATTTGAGAGGGAGAGGGAGAGGGAGAGAGAGAGAGAGAGAGAGAGAGAGAGAGAGAGAGAGGGGGGTAGAAGGAGAGAGGGGTATATAAAAATATGGTAATTAATTTATAGCACTCACAATGATATATTGAAGTGATTGTAAGCAGTTCAGCAGTTTTAAAAATTTGTAGCTAAACGAACTTCAGGAACAATATGAAAACATAATTTACCTTATGACCTACATTGAGGAAATCCAGATTAGTTTCATGCCCGTTAGGTTTCTCGAGAGACTTAAACCAGGAAGGACGCCCACCCTGGAACCTCTTACTTTCTCCAGGAACTCATCGACAGAGCTACCACCACTTCCGGACAAACACAGAGATGAACAGTTTCGAAGTAAGGAGAATACAGAAAGCGGTTCAAAGATACAACATGATAGACAGAAAGTACTAACGGGTCGATAGAATGACACATAACGATCTTTCAGGTACATTTTTCCTCTATAGACGGCCGAAATGACCATCTATGAAGAAACAGGTGGCGAGCTAGGGACCACACCTGTGCCGCATTACAGTGCGACTACAGTGTGCTGGCTTCGCCTGAACGATATACTATATCCAAGGCATAACACACTGTATTCCCCAGTTTAGCGAAGAGGAAACATGTAAAAAGGGGAGCCAGGCCCTTTCGAGCGTGAGTACTAGATCTAAGGTTTTGATGTTTACTGAAATCTGTTGGACAAAGAAGAGAGCTGGTCGGCTTCGAACAGCTCTATGATCAATAAATAGTTCTTTAGAGTTTAGCTGAGCAACTATAAAAACACCCGCGCCTTATACTTTGTTATTTCATCTTTTTGTTGTAACATAATCTAGGTCTACGTGTGGGATTAGGAGATGAATTTGTTCAGGAGGGGAGCAAGACAAGAGGTTGCACAGCTTGGAATTTATGGATGAAAAACCTCCGTTGCCATTGTTCGCAGGACGAATGATTAACCAGAACAGTTTAAAAAGCTCGACAAAATGTTTATTGTTTGCAATATACTGATACACCGAAAGTGGTACTCCGTCATTTGATATGTGAACTGATACAGGTACTCTCAAATCTGTGAGTGGGTAACTCAAAACCACTTCAGAGAATGTCTTCAGGTCAGAGATCAATCCCGACCCCAGTAAAATCAATTCAGAATAAGCGAAATAAATTGAAATTAAGACACCGGTCTAGTCAGTGAATGTACTTAAAAAGTGGAAACTTACAAACTGGTTTAATTGTGTTATCAGTATTATAAATCGATACTTTTTATTATGATTTCCTAGAAAAATAGATTTAAAATTTTTTTTTTAAGTTTCAAGTAATAATTTTAGTTTATGAAATGGGCGTAAGTTAGGCACACATTACATACCACAATTAGATACTGGTGTAGTATCTTAAATAAATTGATCTTTTACTGTTATAAAAAACGTTTTGACATATAGTACACGTTTTTTTTTTAAATTCAGATTATCGCATCAATGCGCAATGCAATATTTAATAGAGGTCGAGGTCTTCATCTATTGTGGTCCAAGGATTGAGGATTTCCATCATCATAATTTTCAATTATAATAAAATGCTGTGTACTTTTAGATGCTGTAAAAGCTGAAACGAAAGTAAGGCTGAGTATCAATTCATATACTAATTAAATAATACAAAAAAAACGTTCCTTGAAGGTTAATTACATCTTTCCAAACACTAGATTAGTATACCAATAGCGTAGAATTTGCTCAATTTGACATCCACCACCTTTTCTTATCATTTTTTTTTCTGAAAAAGAGAAATGTAGAAGAGACTGTCAAACAGTTCAAAATTAATATTCCCTCTGGCATCGATTTACAAACACAAGTCTACCGGTTCTAAAGTTTGTTAGAAAACAATATGTAAATTTTCCAGCTGCCTGGTGGTCGTTTAAATCAATAGTGGACACCTGCTTATTCTGGTCTCTTTGGAGATTGAAAACTGTCCACCAAGATACTCAGACTGACCGCGCATTTATCTGGTCACTTTATTCAATAACTCTTGTTTTGGGCGATCAAGTGTTTGGGGTGTGTGCGATACTGCTTGACATGGTGCTATGGCTCAGGAACTTAAGATCAAGGACAATGAGATCTCTAATTGTACAAGGAGCGTGGAGGCCCACAGTCTTTTTTTTTTAGAGTTAGTGGTGGGATCGACCAAAAAGAAAAGACCAACAAAAAACATCGCAAAATGAAAGTGCGCCGTCTTAAAAAAGAGTGGGTATAAAATCCACAGGTCTGCAGAGAACGCTGAGCGTCCTGAACGAGAGAAGAAAAACTGCAGCCCCGTGTATGGAACAGGCCGGAGTTGATGGCTGGCTGTACAACAACAAGCGTCCACGGGATGTCTTCCGATCCAACGCGCGACCAGTAACCCCTCGAGCCTTATCTGCAATGCAAATGAGTATTGAAGTTTAATTGGCGGCCCGGGAGATTCTGAGGGAAAGTGGTCGCCGCAGCATGAGGAAGCGGCACGAGGGGGTAACGACCATCGACCGACCGTATACACTCCAGTGTCCGAGGCTCTTCCCGTCTGTCTCTCTCGGTTTCTCTGGTCACGGACAACAATGGCAGGCCAGGGGCTCATGGCTCGACAATAATGCAGAGTCAACATCTGGGTATGTTGGTTTTTCTGACCACCAGTCCATGGGGAGTCTACAGTCAGGATCTAGGACCCTCCTAAACAGTGCAACGCTGCTCTGAAACTGGTTGCACAAGAAGAATGTTTATGTCTCTTTATTTATAACGCGTTTCATACTGAAATTCACATTTGAAAGTTATTAAATTTGCCTAATTTTGTCATTTAGAAATGATTTTTTTTCAAAAGTGCTATAAAGAAAACCATTTTTTCCATTAGAGGACACGGAAAGAACCCATTATCTTTGAATAGTTCAACACGTTTATCAGCAAAATTAGTCCGATGAGTATTAAGCTGAAGCTTTTAAAAACCCCGAGGCCTCTGAATGTTCAAACCTGTCTAAAGCGGGGTGGCACAATTATGTCTGTACAGTCATTAAAATCTATGATGGGAATACCCAAAAGCCACGTTCCTGTCAGAAACTTCTCTAATCACTGTAGGCGACTGTACAACCAGATTATCTGACACTGCTTTTATAAACTTTGCAGTTGTACAATTAAATATATTGCTTTTTTTTCTTTTTAAGTTCACACTTTAACGGCGTGTTTTTAATTTACAAAATCTCTAACCAACGAAGAGAAATCAAAAGATAACAAAAATCAAAGACAGTCACGAGTTATTCTCAAACAGACAAAACTGCCACCACCGAGTTTGAAAAGTACACCAGTATAGTACCACGCCTAACTTTAAGCCTTTGATATCCGAGACGAACTTGGACTTTTTCGAGGTTTGTGGTTACGGGGCGGGTCTGCGTGCTTGGTCCGTCTAAGCGGGTTTACATGGGCAGCAGTAACAAGGGCCGCCGTTATTTGACCAACATTATGCAAGTCACGCCCGTGTCCAATAGATTGAAGGACTTTTCACACAATTGACTGGGTAGTTTTCAGTTAGGAACAAAAAAAGATAATCTTACGATTAACGTTTATTCTTTCTAATTTGTATTTGTGTCCTTTTTTTCATTGTTTAGTGAGGACTTGGGTTTGCGTAGCCACATGTTTTGAAACTTAAACAAAGCTGCATGCTATGTTTCCATAAAGAACATTTTTTTTCTCCTGTGCCTCTTTCTTAGTCGGAAAAGATAGCTGCTGGTTTTCATTTTAACTTATAAACTAATGAAAACTGTAAAAGATCATATCCTTTATAAAATGATCTTGAAAATTGTCAGTGACAGTTTATGAAGCTTTCGGTTGTTGTTTTTTTCAGAACATGTCATGAAAGGGTGAATTCAGTAGATGGTTAATATAGTAATCTATTGGCTGTAATTTCTTTTAACTGTGTGGTAAAGCTGATCGGTCAGAAAATTCTTCTCAATATTGTTTTCCAACTTTTATCCAGAACGCTGTTATTATCATCTCAGTATGTCAGAGGATCCTATCGTCAAAAGGAGTCACAGATCTAGGCGAGAGTTAGAATGAGTGGTAAGTGATACTACTTTCTCAAATCCAGGACGGCTCAACTCCATTCTCGCCTGCCTTGCTGGGTTTGCGTTTCATTAAATAATTGCTAAAAGCCAACTAATGGCGGTTAAGCTAATTGGTTGAGCGGCCGGGCCAGCATGGCGCACGACCTTTGGTGACGCAGCGCCCGTGCCTTGTGCCGATGGAAACCAACACCCCTGCACAGATCGAGCCTGCCCCGATCAGGCCCCATGGAGAGTAAAGTCCCTTGCGACGTCCGCCAACCAACTGTGTAGAGCTGTTATTCCATTTTCCAGTTGAACTATGAACTTATTGGTGACTGTATTGATGAACCACCGTTGGTTAATATGGCGTATATTGGTACGTTAAAAGAAGATAATTATAACCATGTATAGCTAGGTTTAAACTGTGAATTAAAGCTATCTGAATAAAATATGTAGCTCCTGTATTTCAGAGTGACGTTTCACACACAAGCGTCTCTTAAAAGTTGTCTGCACGTGCAAAGGTAAAGAAAAGGCTAGGAATCAAACAATTTAGACAATAACTCGATATTTGTAAAAGAACCTAAAGCTTATTACGTTTACCGCCATTGCGGTTGTAATCAATTACAATTTAAGTTGCGTATTACTAGCAGGGTTGAATGAGAAATCAATTTAAAATGGAGTTTTCTGTTTTTTGTTTTCTCATCTACAATCAAATCACACCGTCGGCGCAAAGTTCTCTCCGTGGCCCAAATGCGAGTGCTGGTGTCGTTTTGTCTCTCGATCCTGCCTAATCTTCCGTTCTTTTCTCCCGCACCCAACCTATTTTCCTCCCTCATTGTCTCCCTGGTAGCACTAAGTGGTATCGCAAACATCAGCCGGGATCAGTGACAACTCCCTTTTGTCTCTCGAATCCCACATGATTTCTTTGACCGTGCCTCTCTTTTCCTTTCGCTCTGTCTATCTTACTTTCCGTCTCTCCTTTTCCCCACTCTCTCTCTCTCTCTCTCTCTCTCTCTCTCTCTCTCTCTCTTTCTCTCTCTCTCTCTCCTCTATCTCTCTTGCGTTCTGTCTCCATTACTCATCCTTTCTTTTTTCCCTTTCCACCACCATCTCTCTCTATCTCTCTTTACCTCTCACTCTCTCACTCTCTCTTCCCCTCCCCTCCCCTCTCTTCCCTATTACTTTGTATCTCCCATGGCCCCTCTCATTTCCCCTTTGGAACCCACGATTGTCATGTTAGACATACGTTGTGGCTCTTGCCGCATGTCCTGACGAGATACCCCTCCCAACCACTAACATCAAAAACCAATCTTGTCTAACAACGAAAGTCATCTTCCAGAGATCACCCGATCTGATTCCGTCGTCCCAGCGGCAGCCAACCCTCGGAATCTCTTACCCATTCTATGATCATTCCAGTTCAGCCCACTACGAACCTCTATCTTCATTTTGCCATCAGCAGAATCTTTCTTTAAGAAAACACACCGTGTATTTTTAGTTTAAACTTATGAAATAGGAATCATATTACTATCCAAATATTCCTTTGTTCGTTCTAAAAGTTCTGCAGTATTTTGTCAATGGTATATCAACGAAGTCAGCCTAGATTGTTTTGCACAAAAAGAACCGTTAATCCAAATAATTATTGTGTGATGTTTTTTGTCCGTGTTTTTTATTCACTATTTCTCGTATCCCAACAAATTTGTCTTTTTTGTTCATCTATAAAGTAAGGTACCTTGGATTTAGTCTCTCCTTCCTCTCTCTCTCTCTCTCTCTCTTTCTCTCTCTCTCTCTCTCGCTCTCTCTGTCTCTCCCTCTCCCTCTCCCTCTATCTTCTTCTTGATATTTGACTGATACCCTTTACATCTCTTTTAACTTCTTTCTCTTTCAAACCTCTTTTCATATCCTTAATCGTTATTATCGTAGTTTATATTTTTATTAGTATTACTTTTTACAATCTGTAATGCCGCGAACTAAAATTATGAGGTATTGTTATTTATATCACCTTGGTACTATGTATGTGTGTGTTTAACTATGTTTACTGTAGTCACATTACTATCTCTACTCTATCCCTCTCTTATCCTTATCCAATTCTCTGTATTCCTCACTATTTCCTCAATCTCTTTTTCCCTTCCTTATTCTTAGCCCCCTCTTTTTTCTTACCATGTCATTAACTTCCACTATCTTCCTCATATTATTACCCTCTTTCTCCTATGCTCTCTATGTCTCTTTTTTATTCTCTGAACCCCCTCTTATCCCTTACATTCACGATTTTTATATGCTGCTTTCCCTAGCTTTACCCATTCTATCTCCCACACCCAGCAGTAGCCCAACAAATCCCCTTATCCCCCGACCACACCCTGCACATCTCGCCTAATCCCCAGGCTAGCGGATCCACGCCCCCATGCTACCCCAGTCCCTCTGCTTCAGCTCCAACCTCCATGGTGCTCCCCGTCTGCCTAATTTTCATTCCCCGTGCCAGGTCCTTGGAGACCTGGAGTTACACAACAATCGGAGCAGGGCATCACCATCCTCATCAATGGACATGTCCCCAGACGGACATCATGGTTCATCCCCCCCCCCTTTTTTTTCCCCCTTTCCTCTAAGCGCCTGTCGAACTTCGGACAGATCTTGACAGATCTATGAGTGATATCATGAGGGCGAAATAAGGACTAGAGAAGAGGAAGGGATGAAATAGATAGGACTAAAAGTAGTAAGTTTGGAAAAGGCAAAAGAAAAAAAGACACAGAATACGATGAAGATGAACCAAAGACAAAAACATGGACTTACACGCATGAGGTGAACTTCATTAGAATGGGAGGGAAGATATATTGATTTCATGAACAGTTTTGCGTACAAAACAAATTGTATACAATGTGAGTGTTAAGTTTTGAAGAAAAGTTGAGACATTAAATTTTGTTTACACGCCAACAATTAATCTGAAATAGTAATTAACTTCTGTTCAAGAAGTCCGGCTCAGAATGAAATGCAAACTGTGTATCTTTTAAAACGAATACTTAAGAGCATATTGATTGTGGTCTTTTTCATGTCGGTAAAAAACGGTATTGGAAAAAGAGCATTTAGAATCATGGCAATTTTTTTTATAGATATTTGAGTTATTCTTGTGGAAAAGGAATTCTGATGGTAACAATAATTTTAGTTGAAACAACCTAATTTCGATCACCCAATACAAATTTTCAACACCAGAAAATCTTTCACTCTTTATATTTTTTCTAAAGAAAAGGAATTATCATAACAGGCTTTTTAGCAGGTAAGAAACTGAAGTGATTAAAATGCAAGAACAATTGTACGAAGGAAAATACCGCATTCATTTTCTTGAGAAACTTTTGTAATTATTTTTTAGTCCCTCTAAAAATACACATTAATAGTTGAGTGTAGGGAAGAACAAGTATGATTTGTTTATTTTGATCTAAAAGATTAAAACTAAATGGAAAAAAACAACCTAAGCGGCTGTTTTGCAACAGTATTTATCATCAATTGAGACTGGTTGTATTTTACAACTTTTTATGCTGAAAAGATCTTTGTTTTATCAAACTTCGTCTCAACAGAGTAAACATCATTGACATAATCGTAAAAATAGGTTTTTAAAGGATTACGTAAAACACAAAAGCAAAAAACAAACTCACATTGTATATAAATTCAGTTTTATGAAGTTATCTTTGTCTTGTTATTGTTCTAGTATTTGAAGGCGCCCCACAAAATGAATACTTTGAAGTGACATGTTAACAATAACTCATTCAGCTTAGGTCTTACTCCCTTCCTAAAAAACATTATCAGACCACGTTCCATACTTTCCACTTGTCTTTGTGATAACAAACGCCCTCTGAAGTTACGTGTTGATCTTTGTTTACTCATCTGTTACTTAGAATTGATATGCTAATTAAAATACGTTTTAATAGCCACATTAAAACTGTTTCATTTGTTTAAGTGGGTGCATTGTGGTGTCCCAAAAACTTTTACACTTGTGCTTGGTAGCAGCTGGCAAGAGTTGCTTCAGTCCATAAACACTGCAGTTGAAGTTTTAACAATTACATTTTAGGTTGGTGGGCTCTATTGGGTATTACTCTTGCACAATGATAGGCTTGAATGGGTTTAATACTTGAAACGACTTAAATGCGTACATGCTGTTCTAACATTTAAAGTACTTACTCATTGAAGAAACAATGCATAAAACCGTGTGTTGCGGGGAAGAAACAATGTGATATAAATAAAAGACAATGTAACATAGTTGTTTTCAAATGTGAACAATAAAACTTGAGTGATAAAAAAGAAAAAAAGTCCCGCAATTTATGATCCGTGGGGAGGTATGACAGGACCTACAAACATCGTCACAAACAGCGAATAATTAACATAATGAAACAATCGTATTAAGTTGAAATGAGTTGGCCTAGATATAGATGGGAACTGGTGGCATTGTGAATAAAGAAAAAGATACATATTTATAAAAAGGATAATTGTAACTTAGTTTTGACTAAAAGTGCAGTCAAGTTCGGTCCAGTCTACAATGTCTAATTTATGTGTAATTTAACCGAAAAACGACATAGTACAATAATCTCGCATAGAAGCTGCTTGGATTGTACTTATATACTATGCACAAATTAATTGAGATATATAAAATACACACACACACACACACATAAGTTAGCACCTATAACTTTTCTATATCTTTACTTGAAAGATTTAGTGAAAACATAATTATGATCGCGCCAGCAACCTTAGATCAGCAAGCCCGAATGTGATGGTGAAAACAATAATTAATTCTAAAGCATACTATTATGGCCAACGATCCTTGCCATACCAGAGTGCTGAAATTTGGAACAATCTCTCAGCAGGATTGAACGTTCCAAATTATTTTGCGACATTATTTTATATCTTAATTAAAAACATACTTTTTCCGACAGTCATTTTGAAATCGGCTAAAACCTTTTCAGTCCTACCTATCTGCGTATGAAATGAAAAGGAAATGGAATGGAATGTATACGTTTATTGATTATGTGTATTACACTGAATTATTGGTTTAGTTATACCCATATTTTAATTTGGCATATAACTATATATAAAGTTCTTATAATTGTTTTTTAAATGCGTATGTATTTTTATTGTTTCTTTAGTACTACATTTATATCATGTTTTAGGAATACTAGCATTTTAGGTTAGCACATACCTATTATTACATAAACATTTTATTCATAATGCATATCATGTTTTTTGTTGTAAAGTGCTCTGAGCCTAAGTATAATTATTTGGGGTAGAGCGCTAAAGAAATCTGTTTGTTCGTATTCCTGCCTCTTTCCACACCAATCTGTATAAACCTGACCAGCCATCTCAGCTTGATTTGCGTAATAATAGTATTCGTTTCGTCGTTTTCTTTAACTAAGACTTGAGTTGCTTTTTGTTTGTTTTTGTTTTTTTTTTTTTTAATTAGCTCTGTTTCAATGCCTTTTCCTCCGTTTCCTTTCCTCTCCAGGATTTACCCCCCCCCCTCCCCCCTCACCCCTTTTTTCTCTCTCTCTCTCTCTATCTCTCTCTCTCACACACACACACACACATACACACATACACACACGCACACTCACACATACCCACTTATGCCTTCTTTCCTGCCTTGCTCGACATTCACTTAAGTCCACAGTAAAGGAAGGGAAACAGATGTCCTGAGAACCCAACCAAAACAATACTGTGCCTGGTGGAATTGAATTTGTCCCTGAGTGCCGCTGTCTTAACAAGCTGCGTGATGAGCATCCTAATCTGGTGCCAGGCTACTCTGCCTAACAGAGATAGAGGAGATGAGGAGAGATAGAAGGGAAGAGAGGGAGACACAGAGATTCGGAGACATAGTGAAATAATAGGGTTTGTTGTAGGTACGGAGACAAAGATCTAGAGAGAAACAATGAGAAGAAAGGCGACACCGAGAGAAAGATGAAGAGGAAAGGAGACCCACATAGATAGAGAGAGGGTGGAAAGAAGGGAGACACAAATACATAAAGGGGAAGGAACTCAAAGGCTTAGAGAGACATATATACATCCGGGTTGAATTGGACGGGAAAAGAGAATCTATTGAGAATTAGGATGTTAAAGAGAGTTCTATAGATAGTTAGGTAATAATTTATAGACAGTGACAGATTAAAAGAGATATATAAACACACACATAATATATATACTAGGTGAGAGGAAGGGTGTAAAGCAGCTATGTTACTTTAATCTATACTTATTGTATAAAAACAATTTAAACAGGCCAGGTAAAAATAAAGACGATCACAAAGGATTGTCGTAGTTAGGAACACTCCCCCTTATAAAAACAGCAAACAAACAAACAAAGATAACACACAGCAAAAAACAGGACACAATAGGAAATGGTATGAGCTAAAGATCTAAAGCATTGTTTTGTTATTGTGTTAAAAGATTTTTTTTCATTTTCTTGAAAAAATGAGCTTCAAGTTTGCCCGTCTATCAACATATAAAAGTTGAACATAATTTTCATCATTGTATTTTTTTCATCATTGTATTCTTAGTACAAGGTGGACCTTTCTGAAACCACTTAAACCCATTAGGTAAAGATAATTGTTGTCGGGATGCCAGGTGGCCTTTTTTTTCATTTTTGTTGTGTTCGAACAGTTCACGATTTTGTTTTGTTTTGTGTTGATATGACCAAATGTGTGTGATAACAAAGTGTGCACAGTTTTCCAAACTTTATAAATAACAAAGCAAAATAGTTAGCAATTCTAAAAAAGGTTGATGGAGTCACGGTTCGTTTTGCTCTTTACAGTCACTTTAAAGCGAAAATCACAATACCTAATTTCCCACAATAGTGTCGCTGGCCTTCATGGAGTCTTAAAGACACCTGGTCTCTTTCCACACCTGTCCACGTATGTACTCTCTCACTCTCTCGCTCTCTCTGGCTCTGTGTCTCTGTCCATGTCTGCTGTCTATCTGTCTGTCTCTCTCTCTCTCTCTCTCTCTCTCTCTCTCTTTCTCTCTCTCTCTCTCTCCTCTTCTTCCTTTTTTTT
>RQTK01000194.1:225210-227710 GCA_003991915.1 Elysia chlorotica
AATAATAATAATAATAATAATAATAATAATAATAATAATAATAATAATAATAATAATAATAATAATAATAATAATGATGATCATCCGTATTCTAAGTGCTATCAAACCAAAGCCTTGTTTTTTTTAGTCCTATCATTAAACGCATATGTGAATTAGCATGTTCTCTTTTTATAAGCCCCATCTAGTCGACGTTTAGTTATGTTTCTAGTAATCAAATTGGTACATCATATAACTTACAAACTCACAATGATCTATTTAAATTAAAAAAAAAAAAAACATCAACGTTCAGCTTGTACGTTGTTTTTTGTGCGGCTTCCATTCAACACGGATGACGACATCTTCAAGGTGATCGATGGACTGCATGTCCCACAAACATCGACATTCCTGGCACTGGCATCACCCTTCAACTTCACTCTTACACCAAACACTTTTCTGGAGTAACAGAACAAGTGGAAGGCATTGTAGTGACACGGTCTCCCGCTTGGAAACACGGCACACTTGAACGCCATCTAGAGGACGTGGGCCTCACAGATTCTCTTCGACAAAAGCCACTTCCTTAATCCTATGACACGCATGCGTAAGCCTGCACTGATTGTGCTTTTAACTGTTTCCGGTTCATTAGCTTTAACGCCGGAGGTTTCTGTGCAGTGCATCGAGGCTCGGAAGCCAGGCCAGCAGTTGGGGAGGAAATAACAACCCTTTAAACTGGACTGGCGCACGGGGGCAAAAATTTAATTGCAGACTCGCAAACCCTCTTGATTAACACGTTAAAACAAGGAGACTCAAGTTTATTCGGTGTTTATTTCGACCTCTTGCTTTGATAAATCAAGCATGAACGCTACATGCTATATGGTTTTCCTGCTGGGAAATAAATTTAGGCAAAGGACGACAATTTAACTGCTTCGGCAAACAACCAAATGTTTTTCATAGTTAAAAAAAAACACCGAGATGCTTACTTTACATCAACTTTTTTGGTTTGAGAATTGAAACAGGAAGCTGAAATAATTTTCGTTTAAAAGTACCAGGTCTATGTCGTTTTATTTAAATGGAATTGAAATCTAATTTGGTCTATAGTAATTTTCTTGTTCCTTTTTCCCGGGTGGGGGTTTCCTTTGTTCTTTTGGTTCTTTTTGTGAGCCGGGCTTTTGGTTAGGAACATAAGTAGACAGGCTTTAAAAAAGACCATGTAATTGAATTTCTTAATTTGTAGCGCAGCATAAGCATTAGTAATAGCAGCATTGGTTGAAGCAGCAGCAGCAGTAGCACATGTAGTAGTAATAGTAGTAGTAGTAGTAGTAGTAGTAGTAGTAGTAGTAGTAGTAGTAGTAGTAGTAGTAGTAGTAGTAGTAGTAGTAGTAGTAGTAGTAGTAGTAGTAGTAGTAGTAGTAGTAGTAGTAGTAGTAGTAGTAAAAACAACAGCAGTAGTAACAGTTGTATTACCACTTGTGCACAGACTGTATGTGTATCAGTCTATCCATCTTTCATCGTCTCTTTCTTACCATCGGCCATTAATGAACGAGCGTGTGTTTTTACTCTTTTTGGGACATTTTATAGCTTCCGTTTCCGTATGCCTCGGGCCATACTTTCCTTGTGACTTTTTGCAAGAAGTTAATGATTCTTGCAACATGGTTTACTATGTGGGTTGGTGACCTCATGTCTCACTTTGGAATACAAAAATATGAAGTAGTCCTACTGATCATAACAAGACTAACATGAGTAATATGTTCTTCATCTCTAGTTGTTTCCTAAAGCATGTTTGTATAAGTGATCAGTGTTATACGATTTACTAGATATTTTTCTAGATCTGGCGCTGGAAAATAGAACGTGTTTGTAGCATGAGCTGTTCATAATAAAAGACTCCTAAAAGCGTTCACTTCTAATGACATTATTTTCATTAACTTTAGTAAATCTTTTTTTCTTCTTTTTGTGTGTGCACTCTATCTACTTAACTCTATCTCCATCTTTTCCTGTCACTATTGTACTCTACCCCCTCCCCCCCCCTTTCCCATTAAATCTCCTCTCTCCCTCTCTCTCTCTGTCTCTCTCTATTTCACTCTCTCTCTCTCTCTCTCTCTCTCTCTCTCTCTGTCTATCTATCTATCTCTATGTGTATGTGTACGTCTCCGTTCCCACCTTTTTCATATACACCCCATTTCTCACATGTATTCTTTTCCAGTGTTTTCCCCCTGCCCTATGTTCATACTGGGGTACGTGTGCATGTGCTTTATCTGGGACCCTTGGCCAGAACCTCTGAACATTGCTGCCTATGAATGGCTCGCGCTTCACGTCCTGCTTTCTCCCCTTTGTGTCTGCTTGTTTACTGCTATCTGTTACAATTATGCTCCACCTATTGATATATCTGCGGCGGAACACAAAGGCCTAATGACCCACGAGTAAAATTTATTGTTTAGGTCACGCACACAATATGATGGTACGCCGATGGGAAATCTATAGGGAAACTAAATATAGGCCCATCTCAGAAAATGTGAAAGAGTGATGG
>RQTK01000194.1:232710-247528 GCA_003991915.1 Elysia chlorotica
GTTTTTCTGCACAGTGGAAAACGAAAACCATGTCTATATAACTATGATTTTAAAGTATTTTGAAAGATTTTTCGTATCAATTTTTGGTCCTTAGTTGGATTCCTAAAAGTTTAAACTGAACAATCGTGTATAACTTTCATTTTCCTTCTCTAATTGCAACAAATATTCACATCAGCAATTAAAGCAAATCAAAGTTACGCATGTGTATCTTTTTTGCGTTGAAAATATAGAAGCACAGTCTCACTCAATGATACGTGTCCTTAAATAACCTCGGATCGTAAGAATATTCAGTCTTGTCCACACTGTGATAGGTCAAGCTTTTGATAACAACATTACCCAATAATACATGTTCTGTATGACTGACTTTTTCTCCTTTGAAGCTTTTTTTCTACAATAGACCCTTCCCTTAGGGCCGGTGATCTATTGTCACCTTCCTTTTGTCGTTGTCACGGGTGATGGACAGGTCCTGGGCCGGCTACACGAGCACGGGTCACCGCTGTGCTGTTCTGGTCAGGCGCGACCAGTCTCGCAGTCAGCTCTGTTCTGACAGCTCATGTTGCAGCCGCCGCAGCCAGTGATGGATTCAGAATGCTGTTGATTTCTCATCTTCACATTATGTTGGTCTCTTACGTAAAACTTTCGGAGCAAGTGCACGGGTACAAACACGATATTCATTTGTAGTAATAATGTAATACCTTTCTTTACGGTTTCTGTCTTTTATTTAAAACTCTACTCAATTCGGCAATAGCACCATTCTTAACCTATTACCTGGATGTGGACTTATTGTAATAAATAACGTAATCTCCACTGTTTTGTAAATAATTCTTTCACTTTCTCTTTCTCTCACTTGTAACTCACAAGCGTACTTCCTTAATTACTATCGCGGTATAATAAAAAAAATGTGATCTTCCCCTTTTATTTTGATCTACTTAACCCATATTATCTCAATCTCTCCGTCTATACATATATTATAATAACATAACTATTTCCCCCGTAATATATCTTTGTATACTCTCTCTCCCAGTCTCCCTCCCTCCATCTCTCTCACTCTTCTCCCCCCTCTCTCTCTCAATCAAAATAAAGAGAAGTAGTTGGCAAAGGTTTCCTCGGAAGGTAAACAGTGACAAATGACATCATCAGAATTATGACAGCAGTGGGGATCTCTAAGGGCATTGTCTTTGTCGTGAACTCGGCTCTTGTCAAGTCTGCGTTACCGAAGCATTGCATCCCGACACACACACACACACACACACACACACAAACACATTGACGCGCAGTTCTGATCGTGCTCATAACCACAATAGCAGCGTTACATACCACAGACGTACCTGGGCTTTCTACTTTGCTGTCAGAAAGTGCAAACAGGATTACATAGCTTAACCCCAAAGAGTGATGAATAATACGACTGTTAAAAAAAGGAAAAGACAAATAAAGATTGTTGTGGGACAGACGGACAGAGAGAGAGAGAGAGAGAGAGAGAGAGAGAGAGAGAGAGAGAGAGAGAGAGAGAGAGAGAGAGAGAGAGAGAAAAGAAAGAGAGAAAAGAAGAGAGAGAGAGAGAGAGGGGGAGTAATAGAGAGACAGCGTGAAAAAGAAATAGTACGATATAGCGCTAGAAAAAAGAATGAGAGGCAGGGTAGGTAAAGACCTAGAACAATAAAGAGATTTTTTATAAACTGATAGACATTGTGTTTATTTTAAGGCACGTCTGTACAGTAACGGCTATGTTTTATCAGAGGGAGAGAGAGAAAAGAGAGAGAGAGAGAGAGAGAGAGAGAGAGAGAGAGAGAGAGAGAAAGAGAGAGAAAAGGAGAGAAAGAGAGAGAGAGAGATGCGGAAAAGAAATGGGAGGGAAAAATGGGAGATAGAGAGAGGCAGAGACAGAGACATACAGGCAAAAGGAGATGGAAAAAGAAAAATATATAGGTAGATTATTAATGTGACCAGCTGAGACAGGAGTCATGGTATCACCGCCCTGTCTCGTGTGTGGCAGGAGATAAAAATTGTCAGACCCAAGTCTATATAGTGCAGACGTTGGTTGTTAGACCAACTCAGATAGACTGATTGATATATAGACCGATAGATAGATGGATAGCCATATACCATAGATAGATAGACATATTAAAAAAATGGTGTGGGTTTTTTTGTTTTGTTTGTTTTTGTTTTTGTTTTTGTTTTTTCTTTGGGGTGGGGTGGAGATGCAAATTGACAGGTAAAACATAGTCTCACGCACAGAAACAAAAGAGGGGTGATTAATGAATGAATAGAGTAGTATTTGGAGAGATAGCATCTTCTCTTTAAAAACTTTTAAAAAGATTTTACAAGAAATGAATCTATAGGTATTGGACGTACCGGTAAAAGAAAAATCACAGCACTAATTAACTAGCTTTGGAAATAATTGTAAATTAATTGGTAGATTTGTGAAATTATTTACAATATCATTACCAAAAAGATTTTTTTTTATATAAAACGTCCATCAAAAACTTACGATAAAAGAGGTAACTTTATAAACAATAAGATTAAAATCTATATAGAGAGCGAGTGCACCGTGTTCTTCAATAAAATGACTATTAAGCAAGAGCATAGGTAACAATAAATGTGTTGCATCACAGATAGGCAAGGCTGTTTGCCAGTTGGGTCAACTGCTTTACGAGCTCATTGTTAAGTCTTTAATTGTTGTTTATGGCGACCACTGCTCAGGGATGGTCATTTCATTGCCTGAAAGTCGCGACAGGGTAAGCCAGTCCTAATTTTTTTATTTTGTTTGGTGTTGTTGTTTTAATGATGAAGAACACCACCTTTTACACCTAGGTATTCTCAGCTAAAAACACATAAAAAAGGTGTATTTTTTCTTTTTTTTCCTTCTTCTTCTTCTTCTTCTTCTTCTTTCTTCATGTTTGGCTTTCCTATACTCTTAACATCAATTTGACAAAGTATCATAAAATTTGATCCTAAGCCTAAGGTACCATAGTATTAATAGTCATGTCCAAGATTTAACTTGGCTACGCTCAAAGTTGCTGATGACGTCATGCTCTGCAGAGTTCAGCCGGGGATTCCCTATGCCCTGAACTTATGAGACATCATGTGCAATGGCATTATTTTCACTCAAATTCTGTTGTTAGGTCCGATTTGAGTTGACTAAAAATTGGTAGTATTTTAACTTTAAAAATGATTTGGCTCTTTTGTTTTTTAATTACAGTCTAAAAGGAAATATATTTCCTATCTATCTAGATGTAGAAATCTAAATTTAGATCGATTATAGTCTACCTAAACCTAGATTCTAAAGGTCTCCTCACTTATTTGAATTTGACCATCTTTTTAATTTATTCCTTCCTCTTTCGAGATCTCTTCATACCCTCTCTCTCTCCCTCCACAAATTACTTCTTCTTCTTCTTCTTCTTCTTCTTCTTCTTCTTCTTAGAAGATAAATGAATGATCTTGGAAGCGCAGATTTTGTTTATATGATAGTTTGTTGTTGTTGTTGTTGTTGCCGTTGTTGTTGCGTTTTTTTTGTTGTTGTCTTTTTGTGTGTTACATGCTGTCAGTTAGGAGCCAACTTATAGCAATAACTTATCCTGGTGTTTATATTTATATTTATTTGAACGAGTTTTTATCCTTCTAAATTTTCTTCCTAATCACATACACATTTTTTAGAAAGAAAGAAACAAAAAATTAAAAAAACGAAGCAGGATTTTATTTCATGGCTTGAAAGTCACTAGAATGTCTATACATTCTTGCAGCAACTTTTTTTTTTTACCTTCATCGCACTTCTAGGAATTATGCAATCTATCTTAATATCAAGTAACCACGGTTGATTCCTCGGTCTAAAAAAAGACAAACAAAACAAAACAAAAACAACATCTGTTGCGAAAAGCGTTTCAATGGGCGTAGTACAGCCAGCAGGTCGAGTCTTATACACTTATAATCTCAATGTTGATCTAGCTGGGAGACTTGTAGGCACTGACTAACACTTTATTGCCGTTATCTGTCACTGGTCTCGGACTTTCTTTTTTCTGTCTTTCTTCTTTACGTTAAAAAAAACATAAGAAAAAAATTGTGATGTAGCCAGGGGCAGGCAAAACCGGTCAGTGAACGGGCAGTAACCCTCCACATGTTTTCCCGCTCCGCCACCACGGTGGGTTTTTTTCTTTTATAGATGACCAGCTGAGTGACTGTCCAAGCGTCCACTGTAGTGTCTGTGGTAGTTATGTGCTGTAAGTTGTACACTACATGACTTTTGTAGTCCCAGTCAGCGGCTACATGAAGTTGGTCTGTTTTGCTTTGGTCTACTGCAGGTCGTAGACACGCATGCAGACCTATCGTGTACTTGGATTATAAACCGTTATAAATGAAGAGACTTAAAAAGAATCTCCTTCCAGGTCGGCAGTCGGGCGACAGAGCTAACTTTGTTTTATGATCGCCAGTCAGCGTAGTGATTTCCATCCTTATGGCTAAATGGGAAACCTAGTTAGATAGAAATGTATAACAAAAGTGCAACATCTTATCAACAGTTTTGACGAGATCCCCTCATCCTTTTTTTTTCAAAACACTTTTTAAGTTTCTCAAGGACTGGTCAGGAGGAGGAGAAGGAATATTAAGGTTATGATTACTTAAATGGTTGTAACCAGGTTTCTCATATCATTATTTTACCAAACACAATAATCATGATAGCTGTGGCAACCTGCTCTCGAGAAAAATGAAGTGTCCTTCTATCCTATGCCTTAATCAGATGGATATGGCTATTGGTGTCTTTTTGACGCTTTTACCCTTTTTTTCTTCAATACAGCTTAACCTTTGCACAAAATTACCCTCACACAGTTTCTACTATTTCCAGTCTTATTGGATCATCAACATGATTTTGATATATTCTGTATAATGTTCGTTGAAAAAAATAGATTGAATGAAAAACACGGTTTCGTCTTGAATGGAACAAATATTTCGCGAGTCCTCGCATGCATCTTAATTAATAAAGTTTTAGACCATAACAATATTAAATTGATTAAATGGTTTTCGTTTATTTTATTCTTTTCTCTCCTGGTTGTTTTCTTGGTTGAACAGTTTCCGAACTCTGTCACAGCCTGTCACATTGGACTGGCACCGACGCAACAAGTAGCAAACACTTTGGTTCTAATCAGGAACTAAACATGGCGAATAAATGTCGCGCGCCATTCAATAATATTAACCCATTGGTCCAACCAGTACCTATATACGTAATTTATCGACATTTTTTTTAGAACCAAGGCAACAAAAGGTGAACGCAACTCTTTAACTTTATATTATGACTATTTTCATAAGTAAACAACAAAAAACAACCTCCCGGACCCCCTCCCCCCTCCCCCCTCCCCCTCAAAAAAGAAAAGAAACTGCCAGCCGGTTTTCCAAATGTGGATCAAAAGGTTAATAAAACCATGCGGGTCCCGTATAGAATTCTTTTTAATTACAACGGTAGTATTATTTGTATTATTTATCTTAAAAAAGGAAAGTATCTCTGATTTTTCACCCAGACATTTAAGAGTTACTCTCATTGTCTATCTCTCTTCTGCATCGCGCTACCATAGGGATGATGTACACAGTGATTTTGCTGCTTTTGGTCTTCATACAAGGATAAAGGGGTTCATCCGTTGGAAAAATTTTGCTTTGCAGTTTATGGGAGCAAAGTGTTGCATCTTTTGCTTTTAACTCAAGCCCTCCTCTTCAATTACGCTCAGAGAGTTGGTTGCTGCGTGTGCATAAAAAAGGGTTTATGTATGGAGCTGAACTTGACTTAAAGGTAAATTATCCGAAAATGTATTAAACAGGATGCATCTAAATACAGCAGAAAATTAAGAAGAAGCTAATTGGCAACGTTTCCACTTGAGTTTGTAGAAAGCTTCTAAACGTTAAACGATGTATAATTATAAAACTGCTTTTCAGATTACATGGCTTAACATCAACCTTTTTTTTTCAAGTTACCATGTCTCTTCAACAGGGAAGACACCATGTAATTTGTTAATGCCCCTGGAAATATTGTATTATTTATACACACCAAATGGCCTTCTATAATAACACTAATTCCCCTTTATCAAGGTTTTTACTAGTGCACATCCCATCGCTGCATGAGTACTGGCACCCCTCTATCTGGCGGGTCTTGTCATAATGCTAATCAGAACTGGGCTATGAAATCTGCTACATGTGTGCGGGCTAATTGATGAATTACGAGCTTCAATCTGTCATAATAGGCATTTCATCGATCAGATTGCTGGTTGCAGTCCTGAACAGGTTTTAGCTTTGTCCACGCTAATGAGGACGCACTCCGTGGACAAAAGGAGAATGGTTCAAAAATGTAATTGAATTTTAAATATTGCTGAAGTGTAAACTCAGCATGTTATTTTAGTCTTCCAATGACGAAACATTGGATTTTTTTCTTTGTTTCTTACAATTCCTTTTTCCATCGTTCATTAAACAAGTGTCGACCCATTTATTTAGCTAAAACCCAAATAATATTACTTTGTTAAACTAAATTTGTTGTTGGTTCTTTCCAACTGAAGTTCCATTAGAGTAAGTAAATTGAAAAACAAAACAAATTGAAGTGCCACAATATCAGTTTTTCAAAGCTAAACGTGCTAGAATAAAAACAAATTTGGAGTCTCAAACATAAGTTATTTTATGTTATTTTTATTTTTTGATAAGAGTAAAGTATCTTTCAATAGACCGAAACCAACGTTTGTGAAATGTAACATTTTGCTGGAGAATCTCGTGATTTTACACGTGACTGGTGAGTCAGGGAAGCGTAACTGACGCAGCGCGTGTGCATTAGAACAACAGAAAATGTTCTACTTTAGATTTGTTTCTCTATATACAACAAAATCAATGTAGTCCCAAACTTAAATCTGCCAAACATTCTTTTTATTTAAATATTTGGCTGTTTGGTATAAAATGTTTGAATACAATACGTATAAGGCTTCATACAAAACATGTTATGGCAAAAAAATAAAAAAG
The DNA here is from genome assembly GCA_003991915.1 of Elysia chlorotica. Lineage (NCBI taxonomy): Eukaryota > Metazoa > Mollusca > Gastropoda > Plakobranchidae > Elysia > Elysia chlorotica. The sequence continues at coordinate 239,689 of RQTK01000194.1, forward strand.
GGTACAATTGAAACAAAAGAATGGCTTCCATATTTTTACAATTCCTATTTAAAATAGACATATGAACAAAACTATCGAACCCAGTCAAAAACAATCAAAATTAGAGCACCAAAACTAACATGAAATATGCTTTTTCTAAATGAGTAGTGTTGTTTTATTTTTGGAACAACCCATCTGCAATTATATTATTGTGGGTTTTTTTTTAAGCTTTTTTATTTAATGAAAACCTACATAAAAAATAAAACTATGCCACATTCTTTCCTCTTGAAAATCGTTATATACTTAGTAGAAATCTAGTAGACTAGAACCAAGCTCAATCGTATCATTTAAGCCGTCTTGGCATAGGGTATCACAAAGCAATGCCACCCGTGGCCTTCATATGGGAAGAGCTTATTGCCGCAATCGCAACAGATGTCGCTCGTTTTGCAAGGTGAGCCGGGCGCTAAGATCAAAGAGCAGAAGTTATCGATACGGGGCCAATTTTTCTCACTGGTCAGGCAAAGTGAGATCACGGATCCAGGCCACCCGAAACGCAGAGATGCTCTTGTTGAGAACGTAGCATTGTACGCGCACTGGAGGAATATGTCTGTCCCACCCTCAACAGCCGTTGGTATAGCATGGCGGCTCTATAATTACAGCAGAGGGCAAGGTATGGAGAGCTACAAAGACAATGAAAGGTTGAGACAGAGAAAGAGAATGAGTCAAGAATTGACACTGATACAGATGAGATCAAGAAAAATACAGACAGATATAAAAAAAGAAACAAAAATACTATATAAATAGAGAAAAGTATATGGTAAAGATGTAGAGAGAAAAAGAGAAAAGGTAAAACAGGAGAAATCCAATAAAATTATAAAGAAAAGTTAAAACAGGTAAAATATTATGAAAAAAATAAACGTAAATGAAAACAATCAAACAATGAAACAAAATTTCATTTGCCTTTTTTTTTTTTACTAAGGATTGATTTCATCTAGACGAAGTATATCATCTTATAATTGTCTGACCTCTAGTCTGTGATCTAGTAAGTGCAATGTCAGTGCAACATATGCTGACCCTGAACTGTTCCATAAATTAAATGAGATCCAATTTCATAGCCAAAATTCGATTAAGCATCTCCGTAATGTTAATAAAGCATTGTGCCAAATCATTAATAATCAAGTCCTGGCGCTCTAAATCCAAATTGAATTTTTTTGATTAGTTGCCATTTACGTCAGTCGAAATGTTATTACGTCAGTCGAAATGTTATTACGTCAGTCGAAATGTTAAAATACACCACACTGTTATTATCATCTTGAAATTCTAAACGACTGTACACTCATCTATCATAGACATGGCCTAATTGCAAGGATTAAGTGGTTGTTTTGTTGTTGTTTTTTCGACGGTAACCAACGTTTTTGAACTTTGTAGGAATTCATTCAACATTGCATTTTGCATTTTATATGTCCGTCAAACATTCCCGAATTCTCAAAATACGAGTGATAAAGAAGGAGAGCAGCGCTCTTGACCTTCCTGTTTGTTAATGCTGTCACTACCTGATTGGTTAGTTTGAGTGTTAGTTTTTCATTCACGAGCCAAACATTCGATAAACGATACTAACAGTGTCATCATTCCGGGATTCGTTTTCAGGACTAAGTACTTTATTCAGCTCAATAAAAACGTCTTGTCCAAATCGTCCAACTTTTCTCAACAAGGGGACTTCACCTCTAATGATACACTCCTATTGAACCAATAAATCGCGCAATTGCGATTTTCGAGATGACGGAGCTCTATTTCCTGTATAAGACGCAGCTTCCGGTGAGCGTTTAAGGCATGCGAGATATTGGTTAGTTCAGGTTATACATGTACTGGAATGAGAAGACATCTAACAGCCCTTATTCTCTTATTTTATCTTTTAGTATCAAACATAGATGAGGCCGTCGGCATTTTCAGCTAATAAGAAATATGGAGCAGATGATATTAGGTGGATATTTAAAACCAGGGTTAAGACTGTTAGAAAACGTTTTTTTCAAATTGAAAGACTGTTCTATACTGCTTCATCTTCAAAGAAAAAAAGCTAATAAAATATTTTACAAAGCTTGATATTTATGTCAATATCATTTTTACGTTAAGGGCTAATGATTGTGCGGAACATTCACTTTTTGTCAACCGATTTTTATAAAAATAAACTTGAACTTTCTAGAGAATTGCAGTAAATCTTACGGGATTCAAGAGACTCATATGACGCAATGGCCTGAAACTGTCAGTAATTGGATGAGTTATCATTCCAAGGTCTTTTACATTAATTCTGACCACACTGAGATGGTTCTTAAATTTACTTCAGGGCGAACTAAGAAATAAATGACCGTTTACTTATCCTTATCGTATTCTTCTCATGGCCGTTTTTTTTCTCATTTAATCGTCTTACTACCGTCATTTAAATTTTAACCACTTAGAAGTATCAGAGTGATTGACTCAGCCCCGGGTGTCATAGCGCAGCGCTTCCAGGTATGTCGTCACCGGTTATCAACGACCCTTGAGACCAAGTCAAGAGCAAATCCCCTCGGTAAGTGCTGTTTAAGTAACCTGTCTCCTGGAGAAGGCCAGTTAAGTGTGTCATGGCGGCAGCACAAGTTTGCGGTCATTGTGTTGTTTGGACATTGAGACGTTGGGGTATACATAGAAAAAAAAAGAGGGAGAGAAAGAGAGAATACTAAGTATGGGCGGTCGAAGGGTGAAATTGAAAGAGAAAGGAGCATTATTTATTCTTGTGTCTGTAGCGACTCATAGATACATGCCAAAGATTAATTATTATAGATTAATGTAAATAAATGAGGCAAGTGGAGAAAGGAAAAAGAAGGTAGAAGAGGGCTGCGCTTTTTACATTTAAAGAAGGGAGAGGCCTGACAATTGAGAAATACAGAAAGGGAGAGGGGGATCGCAGGGAGAGAGTAAAAGAGAGACCAAGAGAACGCAAAAAAGTGAATGAGATAGATGAAGAGGGGTAAAAAGAAAAGGGGTGTGGGAAGTATATAATCAAAAGGAGAAAAAGAGGTTGATTATTGATTATGACTAAAGAGTTTAATACAACGTTTTTGGAGAAAAATCGATGGTGCATATTTTTTTAATTCTCTTTAACTAGAAACGATAAGAGTGCAATGCGACAGCAGTCGATTTGTCTCAAATCGTCGTTTTTCAAAGTAACCAGAGATTATACATTAAAAGGCAAACTTGCAAGCGAGGTTAAATAGTTAAAGAAACGATACAGGAATACATAGGTAACTGAATAGATAAGAAATTGAGTGTATAGTTAGTTAGATGTATAGAAATGAGAGAGAGAGAGAGAGAGAGAGAGAGAGAGAGAGAGAGAGAGAGAGATTTTAAAAACCCACACACATATATAACACAGCACATTTTTTCGCATTTAGGTTTAAAAAAAAAAGATATAATTTGCTTTCAGGGTATTCTATGGAAAAACCGTCGCTTCACCAGTAAAGAAAAGCATATCATACTCTCAACTAATTTATCATCCACAATAAACCTGATTTCACAGTTCATGACCACATAATTGATACAAGAAGAGTTAACGTAATTTTAAAACTTATTTTAATAACTTTGGAAAAAAAAGGATGTCAGACACGATTTATTGCACGTGTTTTCAATATTTTTTTCAATGTTAAAAAGTGAAACACATCGCGTGCTAGGTGTCATTCATGTCCTCATTCATAATGTTCGGAATACACATCAACTTGTATAATTTTATACATATACTGCTGAGGATGTGGTCCAAGGATACAACTCGCAGTTGTTGTTTTTTTTTTGGAGTGTAGCAGGTTCAATCTCCACCTTGGCTTGTTTTTCTCCACTAAATGGGTAGTTAAGGTTACAATGTGATCGACAACGCCCCAGGTAACCCACTCTGGAGTGAAATTCTCCTTGAAAACATATGAAATGTCAACTTAAATAGAGTTGCGCGTCCTTGCATAAAATAGCCCGATTAGAAATTTTCCAGATAAATCTACGGCGAAACAAGATAAAGTTAAATCTGCGATATCTTAGTGTAGTGAGACGTACAGTCAAATTTTAAGACTAGTTTTCAAAATATGAAATTGTTACTTGATGAAAAGTGCTGCCATTTGAAAAAAATAACGCCACGAACTGTAACGTTAATTCAAACTAACAATGAATTATTATATCAGCTCCAAAAATCATAACTTTTTACACTAAGATATCATTTTCACAGACTGGGGCGAGCAAAGCACCGCAACCCGTACCAATGTGAACCACGTCCTGCAAATACACCAGCCTTCAATTAATTCCAATAATTGCACTAAACACCAAATCTTGCAGAAAACTGCCTTTAAATTTACCGTGTTCAGCTTGGTAATAAAGTAAAGTAACTTAAATGCAAGTGATCATACATCTTCTAAAACTAGCATGTTGTTTTTTTCAAGCCCAAAATGTTTAGTTTAAGTTTAACACAATAACAAATTCTAGAATTATTTCAGGCTTTGCTCATAATTTTTACATCGATTTTGCAATCACCGTTAATTATTGTCTTCCCTTTCGTCCTCAGTGAGTCTGCAATGGTTACGTCGCTTGGTTGGTCTTCTTGAGAAATAGTGTCACAAGTGTGGATACACCAACACAATATTTATGTTTTCCTACCTTATTGTAGGTCTGCCCCAATACCTTTTCTCCTTTAGCTTCGCCGGTAGAATATATTTCAAAGACCATCGTGATGTTTGAGGGGAAAATAATAATAAAAAAAATATATCACACTATTTTTTTCATACAAGGAAGTGTTTGTGTTTTTATATTGGTTCACTGTTGCATCTGTCACTGTCTTTGTCCACAAATAATTAATTTCAGTTCATTTTTTAAATATGCATTATGTAAAATAGTAGAGAATATCAAATTAAACAATGCTCAATTTTGTTTCCCGCTCCAAAGTCTTTTCACCATAGCTAATGGTTTTGCGAATAACAATCCTGCCCTTTGTAAATAAATTTGAATTGATATATTGTTTCTCGCTATCGTTTTTTCTTTATATTAATTTGGCCCAGTACCATTGAAAAAACAATAACGACAACAGAAACATTAAACATGTAATGGTAAAAAGATAAAAAAAAAAAAAAAACTCACATATAATACTAAAAATGAGGGGGTAATATAATAATAATAATAATAATAATAATAATAATAAAAATAATAATAATGATAATGATAAAAAGTAACAGTGTTCAAATAACGATATAACTGGTATTGGTGTTCTTTAAATGTTCTTTATACTTATCTGTAAAAAATAGAAGGCAACAATTGTTTTCCAGTTCAATGATTCACTACACGAGTCCATTATAATCTACAAGCCCCCTTAACAACAGCATGATAGATGCAGCATTGGACGTGCACAGTATTGGCTGACGTTCAACAAGTTAGTGCCACCCCTCAAGCTTGCTGTGAACCACACAATGTAATTAAAAAAAGATTTAAAGCTCTTATTGTTGTGAAGAACAATGATGTTTCTGTAATGTAATTCAAAGAAGAAAATGGAAATAAACAGATGATAGTAACACTGGCTAAAAGAAGGAAAGTTTGACTTTTTTCTTCCATCTCGATAAAGCGTCTTTTTTCAGGGTTGTTTTTTGTTTGTTTGTTTTTGTTGTGGTTTTTTTTAGGTTGGGCGTGAAATGGTTTTCATTCTTTATTTTACTCTTATAATCATAACGACAGTTTTTATTTCTACATTCCACTTTTCTATCTGTAATATTATAACATCGACAGAATAACTTTTAGTCTTTTTGAAGATATTTTTATTTTATTTTGTGGCAACTCTGTCCAATTAACCTCGTTTTGCTCACATTGTTCTTTGACAATGTACATATGTAGAGAGTTTAACATGTTCATACTGCGTACAAGCTTGTTCCCAAAACTACGAGACATTAAGGGAAAACAATTATAGTTCCTCAATTCTTATATTTTTTTATTGTATGTTCTATCAATGATATTTTTTGATAAGTAGTATTTAAGGAGACTTTTGTTTTTCACAGTTTTTCAATTGGCACATGTTCACCTTTTTGTCTTATCATAATTACATGCTTTTATTTAATGTTTTTATGCTCAAATCAAATTTGCAGTAAACATTTTCTGTGGCTAATATCAGACACAAATAAAATTTAATTTCATTGACAAACGGCTGCAAAGAAAAAAAAAACAAAAAGAAAGAGATAATAAGAATGGTAGCCAAGAGTTAAGTAAAAACCCTAAATTTGAAGGAACATAAAGAAAAAGACATATAATATTACACTTTTAACACTTTTTAACCAGGCGTTGATCTTTTTACACCAGAAACCTGTCACACGCCCACTCGCTCATAGTTTTGGGATTGTTTCTTCATCCAGCAGCTTTCAACAGATGACAGAGCAAACGCCGCTTGGCCCTTAGAATATACGGAGCCCTCCAAAACATGAGGACAAAGATAACCAGCTTTTGTCCTGGGGAGATATCAAAACGTGGCGATGAAAATAACTTTATTTTAATGTTATTTTTTAGACCAGGTGCGTCGGCAAGCTCAGAGGGAGAGGGCGAGAAACATAATAGAGACGCCTACTCCAGGGACAACTGTTACCACTCGCGGGCTCCACTCACGCTCAATTTAACCAGGCAGTGTGCTGCCATTTCCGCGGCGACACGGTGAGCAGCCCGGTGTGGGCTCGCCTGTCTGGACCTGCAGCGCCGCCAACACGACTAGCGTACCGGGACGCCCACTGGTGCACGCCCTGCACTCACCCCTATAGCAAATTATGTGCAAACTTTTAAAACAAATTAAAAGCTGCTGCCTCAAAAAATCATACTGTTCGTTCGTGCCTACCTCTATGATAATCCGCACCATCCTTGCTCTTTTGCCCGCTGCCAACACCATTATCATTTCCATTTCCGCCCGTTTTTTATGTATTTATACATATGACATCCATAGAGTGTCAAAATTGTAATACATGCAGTTTGTCACTATTTATTTTGTCGTTAACCCAGCATGTTTTAAACTGGATTTTTTTAACTTGAAGTTCACAATTTTGTTAAACTTACAGCTTTTTTGTTTTGTTTCTGTTTGTTTTTTTATTTACATTTTCGGGAACTTTATTTTCACCATAAGAAACCTGTAATATGATTTGTCTCCCAATATGAAAACCATAAAGATGATAACCTTGTTGTAACTCACACTGTCAACAGGCAAAAAGCATCATAACGTAATTAGCTTCTTTGTTCCTCCCTTTTTCACCCGAGTGGGTGTAACACCTCAATGCTTTTTTCAACGCCTACATTTTTGGCAGTAACACCCTGTGGCAAAAACATCCTGCCAAAACCAGAGTGGCTCCGAGTCTCCTTTTTACGACACTTTACGACAATGAACATCCCATCGATGTTTTCCTCCCACCTGTTCTTGACGCGGCACGTGGCTCACACCATCTACACACAGCCCGGACCCTCAGCTCCCCGCACACAATGTTCAACTTGAAACTAACATCAGTTTTCATTGGTGCTTTAAGCAAAATAAAGAGAGATAAAGAGACATGGGCTCAAGCGTGGCGATTCTTGCACGTTATCCGCCATGCGGAACTGACGACCGTAAATGCCACACTAGATCTACAACACGCCCTCCGCCTCTCTCACTATCTGTCTATTTTCTTTCTGTTCCTATAATTATTTTCTTCGCTCTTTCTATTTCTCTCTCTTTATATCACATTGTCTCTATGCTATCTCTTTGTGTCTCTCTGATCTGTTACTTTTCAACCTATCTCTATCTCTCTCTCTCTCTCTCTCTCTCTCTCTCTCTCTCTCTCTCTCTCTCTCTTTCTCTCTCTCT